>KE506341.1:7639-19240 GCA_000441515.1 Elaeis oleifera
CGATTGGCTTGTAGGGCATATTCCTTTCATGTAACCATATTTAATTATCCCTTGTTTGATGGGATTTGATCTTATCCCTTATTTCATGGGATTTTTATGGGATTTGATTGTATCCCTTATTTCATGGGATTTACACGGGATTTGATCTCTTAAGAAGATCATCCTTTTGTATATTTATATGGGATTGATTACCCACTGAAAATGAGAAGTTAATTACATTTTTTCTTATGGTATCAGAGCTCTTTTCATAGGGCCTGTTTTTCCACCGTTGCTTCTTCTTTTTCTATTTGTCTTCGTCACTGAAGTCCACAACCTTCATCACTGTTGGTCTCATTGCCGTCGACCTTGTCTGTCTTCATCGCAGACATCTTCAGTGTTGACTTCGTCTGCCTTCATTGCAGACGTCTTCATCGTTCCCTGCCTTCATTGCAGAAGTCATCGTTGTTTGCAGCTTTTCTCTATCGGTTGAATCTGATTGCACTCCCATTGTCAGTCAGTCTTTAGGATGACATGAGAAAAAACCTTCTATCCCTAATGCCATGTTAGGATTAGAGAAAAAGGACATCCCAATGCATGAGGCTCCCATTATTGTGGGGTCTAGGGAGGTTCAAATATATGCATCCTTACCCCTACATGTGGAGAGACTTTTAGGATTTTGAATTGTGACACCTAGGTCACAATGGAGCAACCTTACCTTTGTGCCAAGGCTTGCCCCCTCTTGTGTTAGATTAGAGAAGAGGAGCCATAATTAATAAAACATGAAATGTTCATAAGGTGATTGCTTTATAAATTGTATCTTTGTATGCATGCATAAATTACCTATTTTGGAAAGAAATTTTACAAGGATGATTCTTTTTTAATAATAAATCAAAAGAGTCTACTTTTAAGGAAAATACAACTAGCCTCTACTTTTAATGCAATTGACCAAGGTTCACAAAACTGGTATCGAGAACCATAGCAATTCATTGCCGATTTGGTATGATTAGTATGGTATGATATGTATCCTATAGTGGGACATACTTGTAATATTATTTCTTACTCTTAGGGATGGTAGTGATCAAAACCTGGGAGTATGAGTCACTATTGGGTGGTTCGATTGCTTTGGACTGGTATGGACTACTTTGGCTCATATATTGAACCAAACTCGGTACCCAACTGCTATGGTGTGGTTGGTACAGGATGGGCGCTGGTTGATATGGCAGATGTTGCAATTGACAGAAGAACCCTAGTCATCACTTAGTAACTCTGTTAGGCACAAAATATTAGATTTCCCACAAACCATTATAGCAATGAAAATCTTCCTTTCCACTTGGCATCTCATAGTGATCCTGCCCATTATTGGTGACCTGTCTCCCTTCACTTCCTTCTCACTTTATGACCTGCTAGCCATGCTTCACAAGGCTTGCACGATGGCTGTGACAAAATAGTTGCTGGTGAGTTTGAGACATCATAGGGGAGATGCGTTCTAATACCAAAAGGACTCGATGTATGTATCGGAACCCAATTCAACCTAAAGCTTTGAGTGTTAAGTTTTGATCCCCATCATCTATATCAATCTTTCTATCTCCCATTAATTATTCCATGCAAGACTAAATCTCACAAGTGAATCTGAATTGAGCTGATTTTAACTCTTGGAGTCAAATCCACTGCTTCCGAACAAGCTCTGCACCTAATCTCTTTTGAGTGCACCATGTGTTCTCATTCTAGTCCGAAAGCCCACTCTCCAAGAGTGCCCTTCACCATATGTTACTGCTCCGAACCCAAGGGTCACCCACTCTCCAAGGACCATGTCTCACTATACTATTACAAGAGTTCACTCTTGCAAGAACCATGCTAGAGCCCATGCTCAAACCCGGCAGCTGGCTTGATTCATTGCATTTGTCACATCCACTTGATACACAATGTCCACCATGACTCATCTTTATTAGCTAGCATGTTGCCGTTCTTCATAAGAGCCATCGTCAATTTTCAAGAGTTGTCTAGGATGGTCACTACTATTTGCTAGGATCAGCGTTTTCGGAACTGTCCCGAACCGACTGGTTCGAGGCATGTCGAACCGTATCGGTAGGGAATCGGGACGGTTCCAGCATGGAAAACAGCACATGCCGGTGTCGGGGAAGAAAGAGAGAAAAAGAGGAAAGAGAGGAAGAGAAGAGAAAGGAAGAAAAGAGAGAAGGGATCCGTCGGAGGGCCTCCGGCGGACTGCCGTGGCCGTTTACGCCGCCTGCGGCTTCGCGGCGTGAAGTGAAGCTGGCAAACCTAATGTCGGCTTCATTTAAAAAAATATTTTCTAAAAGAAAACACGGAAAACAGCCTGCGAGTCACGGCGGCCCATCGGAGGCCCTCCGGCGGACGTCCTTTCCTCTTTTTCTTTCTTCCTCCCTCTCTCTCTCTTTTCTCTCTCTTTCTCTCTTTTTTCTCCGGTTGGCTCCATTTCCTTCATCGATTTGTCTCGGTTCGAAACGGAACGGAACGAATGGGGGCGTGCCGAACCGTACTGTCGGCCGGTCGGTACGGCCATTGGTACCGGTTCCGCAAACTTTGGCTAGGATTACAATGAATTCTAATACTAGAAGGACTTGATATACATGTTGGAACCCAATTCAACCTAGAAGCTTAACCTATTAAGTTTTGTGCCCAATCATCTATATTAATCCTCCACCTCCCACAAACTATTCCAGATATAGAGTCATGGTAAGCCACCACCGATCTCCATGGTTTGCTCTGGTGTGCCTCTCCTTCATCTGTGTATCTCTTCTTTTATAAAGATGAAGATGATAAAACACCTTGCTACCAAAAATCATCACTTGGGCTGATTACAAGAAAACCATGCACTTGATCATAGTTGGAGACAATTGCCTTGATCTCTTCCAAATAGATGCAGATGAACAAGATGCTAACTTATCTATAATATACATTTTAATGTGAGATTTTGCCGGATGATGTTTTGCCAATATAGGAGTTTGTCTTTGTTTTCTTTCTGGAATTTATAGTCTCTCTGTGCAGCTTTTTTGATAAGTTAGGCAATGATCAATTTAGACCATGGTTATATACTCCAGGGGGTGTGGGCCCATGAAATGTTAAAAGATAAAACCTACATCAAGTCCGTAGTATACGTAGTATCCATATTTTCTCTCTCTCATAAGATGTTATGTATTGTGGGGCTTTCTTGTATCTGTACTCAATCAAATGCTCCTCACTCAACAAGAGGGTGCTATTTGACATCAAATCTGGGAAATAGTATGAGGCCTCCAATTCTCCAAGCTTTAGAGGCCTACTTACTGTCATAATGCAAGATGTCATGTTGCAATCCAGGTTGAACTAAACATCCTCAATGACTCTTATTTGCATCCTACCTTCTAACAGCACAAGAGCAAAGAGTTTTAATATGCAACTACTCTCTTAGGCATTTTATTAATCAAATTTGCTTCAATCTCAAAAGGTGTATGGTTAGCACCAAAATTCAATCTCAAAAGGTGTATGGGTTTATGACCTTCAACGATTCATAATCGTTAATCAACCATCTGATCGGATAAAATCTTTTTGTGTGTGATCCTATAGGTTCTATTATGCCTGAAAGTGAGATATATTGTGATCTCCATCACAATATCATCGAAACTCCTTTTGATGGATTAGAACAATTCCAACTCTGTCTTTCAAGGGTCATCGATCATTAATATGATGCTTGACGAGTCTTATAATCCACCAGTGATACCTAGCATATGTAGTGGCAATCCAGCAGAATGAAAGTATGAACCTCTAAGTGCAGTTACCATGTGATTCAGTCCTATTGTAAGTCTCGACTTGATGGAGGTCATAGAGAATTCGTCAAATCCCATCGTCAGTCATATGTCAGATTGACTCGACTCGAGTTCACTTGTTAATCCCGTAGAAATTTCTTTCCAATATTCACACTTGCTTCGGCCGAAGATTTTTTGAGCTTAGTCTCACGAATTGCATATGACTTTTTTTTCTACCAAGGTCAGTAGATTCCATCTAGTTGCATTCTATTCCTAACAGCGAACCTGAATCTATCGAAGCCAACATACACAGCAAAGACCTAAATGGTTGGGATCAAGGGAACGTGCAGTCAAACTTAGTAGCCTCACTGTGAATAGCCGATACACTGCAGGTCAAAGGATCACTTACACCACTGCAGCATCGAGAAAACCACTGACGAGTGAGTAGACATCCAAGTGGTTTTTTGTATTGATCACGCTCAGTGCAAATTCTCTAACAACCACCTGCACTCTCACCCTAGGGTTCCCACATTGCAGACTCGAGACTCATCTGTCCGGAAGGAAGGTGATCTGTGCATCGATCTCAAATGGATTGAGCACTATCCTCCACGACGATCTTTCGATCGGGAGTATTTAGAAACTAACTACGAATAATGTATGTCTCAAATTCTTAACATCTTGAGAATATATAAAATCCTCTTTGTTAATTTTTAAGACAAATCATGGACACATAACATGATTGGAATAAAATTGTCTTTATTAATAACACAAGTTTTACAAGTACAAAATAGATCCTGGAATTATATAATGTGTCAGCCAATAATTGGCTTTTAGGGCACTCATCTAACAAACTCCTACTTGATCTAAAGTCAATTGGCCATATAGCTAGGATCCATCTTCTCAAGGTGAGCTTCGGTCTTCTGCTAGTTGAGAGGTTTGGTCAGCGGATCCGTTATGTTCTGCGTGATGTCGACTCTTTGTACTTTGACAAACTTCTCGAGGTATTTACGTATGATGTAGAACGCCGCTTTATATGCTTGGACTTCTGATGAGATCTGGGCTCCTTAGTAAGGGCTATGGCGCCGTTGTTATCGCAGTGCAGTGCAATGGCATTTGATGGCATCACACTCAACTCCGCAGCGAACGTTTTGAATCAAAATGCTTCCTTAGCAGCTTCAGAGACGGTGATGTACTCGGCTTTCATGGTCGAATCTGCAATGATCGGTTGCTTGAAACTCTTCCAACTAACTGATCCTCTATTACACAGAAAATATATCCCAATGTAGATCTTCTAACATTGACATCAGACACGAAGTCTGAATCGGTGTATTCCTTCACTTTCAGCTCCAATCCTCCACCAAAGATCAAGAACAAATTCTTAGTCTTTCTCAAGTATATAAAGATGTTTTTTTACAGTAATCCAATGCTCTTCACCTGGATTCGCTTGATATCTGCTCGTGATACTCACGGTAAAGGCTATATCAGGTCGTGTACACAGTATGGCATACATAAGGCTCCTTATTACTGAAGTATTAAGGATCTTGCTCATGCGTTGGATCTTCTCAGGTGTGTCAGGACGTATCTTCTTGGAGAGATGAATGCAATGCCTAAGGAGCAAGAGATTCCTCTTGGAGTTTTCCATGCTGAACCTTTCAGCACCTCCTCTATGTATATACGCTGCAAGAGTCCTATTATTCTCTTAGATCTATCCCTATAGATCTTTATATCAAGAATGCAGGAAGATTCTCTTAGGTCTTTCATGGCAAATTCCTTTGACAATCATACTTTGATTGATGTTAGCATGTATCATTCTTTATCAGGAGGATGTCATCCATGTACAATACGAAAAATGTGACAGCGCTCCCACTGATCTTTTGTACACATACGGCTCCTCATTTTCGATGAAATCAAACATTTGGATCACATCATTAAAATAAGTGTACCAACTCCGAGATGCTTGTTTGAGTCCATATATGGATTTTTGCAGCTTGCAGACCTTATGATCACTATCACTGCATGTGAAACTTATAGGCTACTTCATATAGATATCTTCTTCAACATATCCATTTAGGAAGGCATTTTCATGTCATCTGTCAGATTTCATAATCATGAAAAATCGCAACCGTAAGCAGAGTCCAAATAAATTTCAGTGTGGTCACGGATGAAAAGATTTTCTGATAGTCAATGCTTTCACGTTGACTATAATCTTTCGCAACCAGCCTTGTCTTATAAGTCTCTATCTGACCATCCGATTCAATTTCTTTTATAGATCCATTTACATCCAATTGATACAATATCTCCAGGTGGATCTACTAAGGTCTAAATTTGGTTGGAATGCATGGAGTCAATTTCTGACTTCATTGCTTCCTTCTATTTTTCGGAGTCTACATCTAACATCGTTTCATCGTAAGTCTTGAGATCATTCCTAATGTCCCTATCTCCTATAAGGAACGCTTCCTCTGGATCCTCTGTAAGAATATCTAAGTACATTTTAGGAGGATGGGAGATCCTACTTGATCTACGAGGTGGAGGAGGTACCACATCTACTGGCTCATTACTGGGTTCAGATTCTTGGACTCAATGCTTTTCAGAGACCTCTTCGAGCTCAATTTTTCTCCCACTGCCTTCATCTTGGATGAACTCTTTTTTCAAGAAGACGGCATGACGGCTCACAATCACATTGTGATCATCAGAAAGATAGAAATAGTATCCCATGGATTCTTTAAGATATCCTATAAAATGAGTCCTAAATAATCTAGTCTCTAACTTATCCGCCTGATGTCGCTTGACATGGGTCGGACATCCCCAAATCTTGAGATAATCAAAAGTAAGTTTCTTACCATACCATAACTCATATAGTATGGTAGGAACGGATTTAGAGGGAATTCGATTCAAAAGATGAATAGTAAAACTAAAAGCAATGCATGTCTCCAGAGAAAGACAGGATGATCTATGAAGCTTATCATGGATCGGATCATATCTAATAGGATCCGATTCCTCCTTTCGGATATCTCATTGAGTTGAGGCATCTCTGGAGGTGTACACTGAGATTATGCCGTTATCTTTGAGATAGGTCTGAAATTTTCTACTAAGGTATTCTTCTCTTCGATCTGATCGAAGAATCTTTATGGATTTTTTGATTTGCTTCTCTACTTCATGTCTAATTTTTAATTTTTAAAGGCTTTAGATTTATGGTGCATCAAATACACAAATCCATAGTGTGAATAATCATCGGTAAAGGTTATGAAGTAGACATAGCCATTCCTGAACTGTACATCGAATGGACCGTATATATCAGTGTGCACCAGGGCTAATATCTCAGTGGTCCTTTCTCCTTATCCTACAAAAGACAGCTTAGCCATTTTTCCTTGAAGACAGGACTCAAATCGGATAAGACTCGAAAGTCAATGGCCCGAAAAGACCATCTTTCTTCAGTTTGTTGAGTCTGTCCTCTCCTATATGGCTTAGTCTAAAAGACCACAGATATTTTTGGCTAATCCTATCTCAGGTCTCTTAGACCCTACGGCATTCACAGTTTGTTCATTAATATTAATACTCGCATCCACATACAAATGATAAACACCGTCAATTAAGAAAGCACGTGCAACAACTTTATTTCAAAATAAATTGTACACATTTTTATTGAAATGAAAACTGTAGTTATCCTGTACTAGCACAGATATAGAAATCAAATTTCTACTAGCTATAGATACAAAATAGTAGTCTTTCATATTAAATTAATTTCTAATGGTAGTCGTAGAGGGTAGGTCCCGACGGCCACAGCAGCAACTCTTGCTCCATTGTCGATCCGGACAATGATCTCGTCTTCCCTCAACCCTCTAACTTTTTTTAGATCCTGCATAAAAGTGCATAAGTGAGCACTTGAACCAAAATTTAGAACCCAACTAGAAGAAGAAGAAATCGTTAGATTAGTTTCAATTACGAGCAAATCAGACGTATCTTCGGAGGTCTGTCCTTCTTCCTATTCTTCACAATCGTCAGGTAGGCCGGATAGGTCCTTCTCTAATGGCCTTTGACATTGTAGTGAAAATATTTTCTCTTATCGCCGGCCTTCTTTGGAACCTCCTTCTTGGGCTTGTTCTCGTTTTTCTGCTTCGTCGCAGACTTCTTTTTCTTCCAAGTAGACTCTCTTGGAGGAAGTCTGCTCCACAGTTAGAACTGTACCCTTTGAATATTTCAAGGTGCCCTCGGCTGTTACTAACATGCTCAGCAATTCGTACAAAGTGCTATCAATCTTGTTCATGTGGTAGTTCATGATGAACTGTCCAAATGAATCAAGAGGAGACTGAAGGATCAAATCCACCTATAATTCCTTGTCCATTATCATCTTGAGCTTCTGAAGCTCTTCTATGTCCTTGATCATAGTCAAACAATGATTATTGATGGACTATCCATCACGCATCTTCATTTTGAAAAGTTTACGAGAGACTTCAAAGTGAGTCGTGCGACTCTGTTCACCGTACAACTCTTGTAGATGAGTCAGCATATCCTTGGCGGTCCTCATGTCTTCATGCTGACGTTGAAGATCATTGGACATGGAGGCAAGAATATAGCATTCGTCCTATTGTCTTCATCCATCCACTTCTCAAGTGCGGCTCGTTTATCAGAGGATGAACCAGCTAGCAATACAGGCACATCCTGATCTAGGACATGGATTAATTTTTGAAACTGAGAACGATTCTCAAGTTTCTGAGCTAGTCTTTATAGTTTGTTCCGATCAACCTATTTGTATCAAAGATATGGGCTAAAGAGTTTGAACTCGATGTGGTTATCTACAGAGAGAACAATTTTTAATTAGATGTTTGTACTTGTTAAATATTTGTTCTAGAGATTTTAAAAACAACAAGGCTCCCATTATTTTCTCGAATTCTCCACTCCTTGGGTGGAGAAACGAAAATCTATACGTGATCGATTTTTAGTGGATATTGCGGTCTCACTGATCCATAGACACCTCACCTAACAATTATTGGTAAGCACAGATCAATGAGTGGATAATATCTTGTCCATTGCTTCATTAAGCAAGATGCAGTGGATTTGGTCTTTAAGTTTTGTGGCCTCACCTAACAGTTATTGACACATTTCTTAGTTAAGTCAGACCCATCGTTCACCAGCGGATGCAAAGCCGTCATTGGGTCCTTTACCTAATAGTTATTGGGTCCAATTCCATCTTTATCCCAGAGCATCTAATGCCAATAGAGTGGTTGTACCTTTCCGATGTAATCGAATAACTGTAATCAGTCGAGAACGATCAATGCCAGGAAGGCATCCGCATCTCTATAATGGTGGAAGATCGCTAGATTTAATATTTCGTGAGAAGATTTAGGTTCAGATTTCTTCTAAGTCAGTACATTTGATGTCTGACTGACCAAGTTCAGGTCAGCATAGTCTCATGTCTGACTAATCTAGTCGGCATGGGTGAACTCGAGTCAACAAGTAACTTAATACAAAACGTAATCTCTCAAAATGGCCAGATAAGTTAAGATGAGTGGGGTTCCTTTGTTGTTTTTGTTAGACACCAACGAATTGGTCAGGTCAGATAATGGAACCAATTAAATAATCATCATCTAAGTACTTGCGTTAGATACCAAATTGATCGATTAGAATCGATCAGGTTAGTCTATTGACTCGGGTTCGAACCACTGAGCCAAATTCGGTCTTGAGTCAATCAATTCACATCAAAATATGAATCAATATGATCAACTACAACTAAACTCGACTTTTGAGCCCCTTTGATCTAATCCTAACCAACCATTGATTAGGTTCAATCAACTACTCAAAATCGACAATGGGTTCTAATATGATCTAATCAATTGATTCTAATTGTAGTTTGATCACTAAACCTAATTTGTTAAGCCCATATCCACATGCAATAACATAAAATTCAGATTCTAGAAATATTTTTAGATTATGTTTCATTGCATGCATTAGTGGCTTATGATCATGAAACTTTTCTAGATCTAAACCTAAAGTCATATATCTTATATATGCAGTTTTAGATCTAAATATCAAAACATATATCATATACATAATTTTCAGATCTAAAACTAAATTACACATTTGATACGTGCAAAATCAGATCTAAAACAATAATTAAAATATTTTAAAATATTTTCAAAAATCGGTTCGCATCAAACTAGGACGATCTTTTCAATATAGGGGTAAACCCTATATCAGGACAATCTTATACCAGTCCGATGCGAACTTTTCATCATTCTAATTTCAGATCTAACATGAATAAAGATATATCATGTACATCTGTTTTCAGATCTAAAAGATTGATTTAAATGTTTCGAAAACAGTTTTCAAAACCAATCAATCTTGTGTTAGGACAATTTTTACAATATAGGGGTTAATCCTATATCAAGACAACCTTATATTAGCACAAGATCGATATTAAACTACTCAAACTTTCAGATTTAAATTAAAAATCAGATCATGCATGTCAAAAAAATCTGGCTTTGATACCATTGTTAGAAAATTGGTAGGGTTGCATGCATAGATTTCAAAACCGATTTTGAAATGGCGGAAGCGTTCTAAGTTGAACTCTTTAACCACATGCAATAGATCAGATCTAAAACTACTCGTGCCCAGATCTAAGACATGCATATAATTTAAAACAAAATAAAATATTGAGATCGGATCTCAATACCTTACGTGGATCGAACTACACCACAGTCGATGATCGTGGATTTGAACGGTTTCTTTAGCCGCGCACATGTTCGGCCTCTATAAGTATTCACACGAGGACTCGTTTCGATCAGAGGCGAGATCTTTTTGGGGTGCTAGCTCCCTTGCAAAGATCTCCTCTTTGATGGCTGATCTGGCTTTCTCTCAGATCTCACAGACTCTCTTGAGAACTAAGAAAACGGGAAGGAAGAAGAGGAAGGAGGCTCAGGTTTTGAGCAGAATTTTTTCTTTCAATTTTTCTCATACTTGAACGTCCAACTATTGGACCTCTTTTATAGGGATGTCAGAATTAGGGTTAGGAGGAGGTGCCATCTTTTCTTGCACGCCAAACAAGTGGGACGTCCAACAACTTGTTGCCCAGAAACATGGAGCGGCGTGAGAAAGAAATCAGATCTGATTTTTTCTCATGCTACTCCTTTCTTAACACACAAAAAGATAGGGTTGGCGCCACCAAGCTTTCCCATTGACCCTTGATTATTCCTTTCTTATCCAAAACTAGATTTGAATCAAATTCAAATAAGGAAGAGATAAGGATGTGAGTCATCATAAGTCACTGCCCACCCTCTTGTGCCCTCTCTCTTTCACACAAAACATTCACGCCAAAACCCTTTTTAGTGTGTATTACTTCTCATGGAAGTTAGGGCGTGTGCGAGGAGAGAGAGTCCCAGGGAGTTGGGATTCTAGGGTTTCTTATTTAGTCTCAATCCAAATCTGATTTGATTTGACCCAAGGGGAGGAAGGAACCTAATTAAATTAGGAACCCAATCTCCTCTATTAAAATCCTAATCTAATTATGAATTAATTGTATCCAAGTCTTGATCAAATAAAGAATTAGTCTCCTTCGCAATCAGGCTTGATCCAATCCAATTCAATCCAAGTTAAATTGAATCTAATTCAATTAGACTGGATCCGAGCCTCATTGCTCAATCAAATTGAGTGAATTAGCAATCCAATTGCTAATTAATCATACTATAATTCACTAACACTTAGTGAATTATATAATTGCAACTTTTGCTTAGGGTTAATTATCAATCATATTAACGATTATACCTTTTAACGATTCACAATCATTAATCAACCATCTGATCAGACAAGAATCTTTTTTGTGTATGACCTCATAGGTTTTATTATGTCTGGTAGTGAGATATATTGT
>KE506341.1:64181-78008 GCA_000441515.1 Elaeis oleifera
ATCGTAGGATAATTTTTTTTTGAAATATTCCGCCCAGATCTTATTAGATCTGGAAGATCCTACAGAGGAAAAGCTAGTGTTTCCTTCAGATAGGTACCCGTCTTCGTCTATAAATTTTTTTTTCAGACCCTTTAGGTATGTGAAGACCTACGTTGTATGCCCTCTCCCAGAGACGGACCCATATGCACTGGAATTTAGCTCCTTCATAGAGCTCTGAGTTCTCTATTTTCCATATTCCATTCTCCATTCTCCATTCTCCATTACTAGCCTTCCACGCTTCATACTCGACACCACCTCTTCTCTCCATACACCACTCAGACCTCTTCTATTTGCTTCCATGGGAGACTAACTTAGGCATTGGAGGGTCCACCATCAGGGAACCTCCCAGTAAGAGGACCTTCTTGTCTTTGGTGGTTTTGCAGGACTGGCCCAAGGGATCGATCAAGGATCCGGTATCAGTGCCCTGCTCCAAAGATCTCGACCAGCTATCTTGTGACCGTCATTCTTTTTTGACTTTAGCTCAGCAGCCTAGGCTAGCTCGACTCCTCGACGGCAATAGATTGGTACTAGGAGGGCCTTGGCCCATATTTGAGGTCTTGAGCTTCCCTCCTATTGTTTGAGTATGAAAAACAAGTAGACCCTTGTGGTGCTATCTACCGCTCTCCCAGAGGTCCCTATGGAATCCATCGATCCTAGTTAGGATCATTGGACCTGAACATCCTGGAAGTACCGTTGCCCTAACCATCACCATCGAGTAGTTTTAGTAGCTCCTGCTATAGGTCCATGCACGGATTGCTATAGTGCAAGGCCTGTAGCAGGCAGCTTGTCAACCAGCTCCGGCACCAAGCGATCATCCACCCCTAGTGCGCCCTGATCTCCTTCCTTCGAGGAGCTTGAGGTGGAGCAATCAGTCCCGCCTACTAGTACAGAAGAAGCTCATCGGATTTCCTAATCCGTCCATTGGAGCCTAGAGCAAGCTTCCTTCATCATCACCTCAATCGTCTGGTTTGAGATGGACGACCTTCGGCCCTTGATCTCACCCAAGGAGCAATGAACAAGGTAAGAAGCGCATATCCACTCCTTTTTCACCTATGCGCTCCTCTTTCACCTTCTTTTCTCAAGACTCTTCTGCAAGCGGATTTGCGCATCGCCATCCTAGAAAGGACCTGGGCAATGAGATGAGCTGGACCAAAAGCTCCAAGAGGTAGAGCGCTACCTTGAAGCCCTTCGCCAACACCAGTTGGCTTCGGAGGGAGAGCCCCTGTTCACCACTCGCCCTCCTTTCATAGAGCAGATCATGAGGGAGCCGATACCTTATCACTTCAAAGCACCATCGATGGGGTTTGTGATGGCACCATCGATCCCTACGACCATTTGGAGAGCTTCAAGGTCCTTATGATGCTGCAAGAGGCCTCAGACACCTTGCTGTGCAAGTCCTTTCCCTGCCACTCTTCAAAATGCTGCTTGGGCTTGGTACATCGGGCTCTAGCCAAACTCCATCCATTCTTTCGAGGAGTTCGGTTGCCTATTCGCTGCACAGTTCGAGAGCAGCAAAAGCCAAGAAAGGTATTATATCCTCTTCTCCATCCAGCAGGAGGATTTGAAGCTACATTAGTCGCTTCAAAGTGGCTATGTTGAAAGTTTGTGACTTGGACCACTCGGTCGCGATGTCAGCCCTTAAGGAGCTGGAGGTGAATAGCTTCTACTTCTTTATGTCGAAGTTCCCCTATGACTTCGCCAAGCTCCTCGCTCGTGTCGATAAGTACAGCAATGCTGAGGAAAGGATGGTAAAGAAGTGGAAACAGAATGCGGAGTGAAAAAGGGCTAGGGAGGATAATCTTGCTCAGTCAAAGAAGCTGAAGGGTGACGGAAAACCTCCTTGTCGACCTCGGAGCCCTCGATAGTTCGAGAGCTTCATGCCGCTGAATGCTTCTCGGAGACAGATCTTGATGGGAATAAAGAATCAGGACAGTTTGTTGGCTTGGGAAGATGAGCTAGCAGTCCCGACGTGACCCGAAAAAGTACTGCCACTTCCACTAGAACCATGGGATGATATTGGGAATTGTTCCTTCTGAAGAAGGAAATCGAAGCCCTTATCCAACGAGGTTATCTGTGGGCCTACATTGACTGCTCAAAGGACGTCGAAGCATCAGGCCACGAGCTCCAGCCTGTGCCTGAGCCTCTGGTCGACAACAGGCCCATCACCGGAGTCATTCACACCAATTGCGAGAGGATCCGCAGTTGGAGGCGCAAGCTCGTCCTAGAGGAAGTCCTATGTCCGTGCGGCCCAGTTGCGACCCCTACACCAAAGAAGCAAAGGTTGGATGGGGTCATCTCTTCTTTAATGTTAATGCTGAAGGCGTCCAGACCCCCCATGACGATGCTATAGTTGTTTCCATGACCATTGCAAATTATGATATAAAAAGGATTTTGGTGGATAATGGAAGCTCTATAGACATTTTGTCTTATGATGCCTTTTCTAAGATGAATCTGCCTGTGAACCGACTCCGAAAAACTAATTCTCCTTTAGTTGGTTTTTCGGAAGATGTTATCTCCGTTGAAGGCATCATAACCCTGCCTGTGACCATAGGACAAACCTTGAGGCAAGTCATAGTTATGCTTGACTTTTCAGTGGTGAAGGTAGCCTTGGCCTACAATGCGATGCTGGCGAGGCCCGGCTTGAATGCTCTCTGAGCCATTGTCTCCACTTACCACCTGTTGGTGAGGTTTCTATCACCCAAGGAGTGGGCGAGGTTCGAGGTGATCAAGCTCTGGTTAGGCACTGCTACGTTGCAACTTTTAAAGGCATGAAGCCGAAGGAGGCCCTGCCTATCGAACGTTTTGATGCTCGTGATGAGCGAAAGCAGTAGTGTGGGGAGCTGGTCAAGCAGCTCATCTCGATCCCCCTCCATGAATCTGACCCAAGCAGGACAGCCTAGACTGGAGTGCGGTAGGATGAAGCCTCCTGAAACAGGCTTTTGGACTTTGTATGGGATAATGCTAATGTCTTTGCATGGTTAGCTGCGGACATGCCCGGCATCGATCTGAAGGTTATGGTGCATCGTCTGCACGTCTATCCATTACATCGACCGGTGTGGTAGAAGAAGCGGAGCTTCGCCCTTGAGTGCCAACAAGCCATCAAACAGGAGGTGGACAAGCTTTTAGCAGCAGGCTTCATCCGTGAGGTGGACTATCCCGAGTGGCTGGCGAATGTCATCATCGTCAGAAGGCAAATAACAAATGGCAAGTATGTATAGACTTTATTAATTTAAATAAAGCTTGTTCGAAAGTTGGTTTCCTTTGCCTAGGGTAGACCAGCTCATTGATGCCATCGTGGGGCACTAGATGCTCAACTTCATGGATCTCTTCTTCGGGTATAACTAAATCTAGATGGCATCCGAAGATGAGGAAAAGATATCTTTCATCACTGACCAAGGGCTATACTGTTATTAGGTTATGCCCTTCGGCTTGAAGAATACAGGAGCCATCTACCAATGCCTTGTCAACAAGATCTTTAGGAGTTAGGTTGGTTGCAACATGGAGGTCTACATCGAGGACATGTTGGCGAAAAATTGCTGGGAGGAGCAGCATGTGGGGATCTTGAGGAAACCTTCAAGACTCTATATATCGCATGAAGCTCAATTTGAGAAATGCGCCTTTGGGGTAGCCTTGGGATATCCCATGTTTACCCATCGTGGGATCAAGGCAAATCCAGAGAATATGTTCGAGCCATCTTCGAGATGTCACCATCGAGGACTCGAAAAGAAGTGCAGTGCCTGGCGGGATGGGTGGCTGCACTAAACAGATTCGTGGCAAGGTCAACAGAGAAGTGCCTGCCTTCTTCAAGGTCCTGAAGTAGATCGAAGACTTCCAGTGGATGGCAAAGTGTCAAGCCACCTTTGATCAGCATCACGAGTATCTTGTCTCGGCTCCACTCCTGACCAGGTCGTCTTCCTAGGAGACATGGTATTTGTACTTGCTGTCTTCCCTATAGCCATAAGTTTAGTCCTCATTCGAGAGGAAGACATTGTGCAGAAGCTTATCTATAACGCTAGCAGGGTATTGCAGGATGCGCAGACTAGATACCCCAAGGTGGAGAAGATTCCCTATGCTTTGGTGATCTCAGCGCGAAGGCTTCGACCCTACTTGCAAGCACACTTCAGTAATGTGCTGACCAATCAACCCCTGATGTAGGTCTTGCAGAGGTTTGATGCCTCAAGAAGGTTGACCAAGTGGGTTGTGGAGCTCAAGGAGTTTGATATTGACTACCAACCCCGACCATCCATTAAGGCCTAGGTGTTAGCGGATTTTCTTGTGGAGTGTACACTCCCAGATGAGATCAAGCTTGTTGGAATCTTCCGACTCTGCACCAGTGAGCCCCTGGACACTACAAGTTGATGGATCATCCAATGTCATGGGCATCAGGGCTGGGCTGATCCTTGCTGGTCATAGATAGATATTTCAAAGACAGTTAAGGTCAAGGCCTTACCTTAGCATTAGCGCGAGAGAAGTTTTGAAGGTAGTCCGCAAAGGATTGTGCCAGCAACTTGTTAGTCGGAAGCACCGACTCTTCCAGCAGCTTCATGTAATCCTCGACAGTTGGCACCGAATTGCCAGTAAGAGGTTGGCAAGCATCTGGAAGAGTGGGAGTGCTTACTCTTTCTACAATCACTCCCGTAGCCTCGAGAGGATTGCCCCCAATAGGAACGGAGTCGACTGTGACGATCTTCGTAGCTTTAGAAGGAGCAGCGTGCTTCTTTTTGTTTGTTTCTCTCTTTGTTCCATAGACTTGGCTACGATAGTCGGCCACGATAGCCTCATACGAAGCAGTGGGAGAAGGGGTTAGGACAACCCTCCTCTTCTTCTCTCTTCTTCTTCTTCTTGGATCAGCATTGGGGTTTGGCCCTTTAGCTCCTCCCTAAAGAATGTCGGACCTACGTGAGCCAGCATAGAAAAGTCAGCATATTTGCCTCATCGCTTTGAGGTTAAACAGATGAACATTTGCACTCATCTTTTGGAACTGGACCTATGAAGTATAGTTTTCTGAGGAGATCTTCGCGCAAAAGCTTAGGGTATGAGGGAACTTTGGGCTGCTTCAACTCCTCGACCATCAACTTTTCTACCTCGAATAGCTTTGCAAGATTCAGTAACGCAGATTTCTTTGGTGATCCCCATTTGGTCGGAAATCTCCATGGGGTCGAAGAGGATGCAAATGAGAACTGACTCTTCCACTCTTAAATAGAGGGGGCCCAGAAGGGAAGTTGGTGATACCTTTCCTGGGGGAAGCGTACCACCAACTTTTGCTCCAAGGATGCATCTTCATCTGGAATAATGCTCGAAACATGCTCGCATGGAGAGGTATTCTCCGGGGTAGAAGAAAGCAAAAGAATCGAACTATCATATGTCAAGCATTGGGGGTGAGTTGGATTGGACAAAATTGATACCACCTCAGTAGTTCGGTTAGAACTTTGGAATTGAAAGCCTCAGACCGTCCTTCAAAGCCTCATATAAGGCTATCCTATTCCCCCATAAAGAAGTCACATTGCCAGAGAGGTTGGGTGCTTCGAGGACTATGTTATTAGGGATTCATACTCCCTCTAGATTCGCCCAAGGTCATCTTCCTCTAGGATGGCCCTGACAGTATTCGTACTCTGATGCACCCCAAGTGTGTCTGTGGCAAAACTCTCAGAAGCTTGAGTAGGAGACCCCTGATCAATGGACTCCTGTCCTATGGGTTTATCTAAAGGAGAAGCTATGGAAGATGAAAGATAAGAGGATTGAGAAGAAGAAAGTCTCGAGAGGACAAGGAGGATAGACCCACTAGAAACCCCAGATGAAGGAAGAAGATAGCAGTGTCACTGGGGAAATCCTTATCAGCATCAAGGCATGAAGCTTCAGCACCCATTCTGATTAGCAAGAAGATAGGAGCCTATTGCTCTTGATTTTTATGTTTAAAAGTTTCCCATGGTTTATCTTTGTATTGTTATTCCTAGTTGTCCTTTTAACTTAATGGCTACATGCATGATTTATTGTACAAACCAAGGTTTGCTGTCTTGGTACAGACCCCCTACCAGTACCATCCTATTAGTATGTGGTTCGGTACAGTACGAGATGACGTACCAAGTATTAGTATGGTACAAGACACCATGCCGGTATGAGACCGGTATTGTATGGTACAGGGTGTATCAGCTTGTTTGACCTGGTATGGCATTCCATAATACCAACCCATACCACCTGACATTGGGCAAATTGTACCCTACCATAAAATATCGATATTGTATTGACGTCCAATGTGGCTAATTGGCCTATATTAGGTGGAACAGAAGGATTTTGCTTGGTTTTTGCTTGCATCACCTGGTTTTGGGCAGTACCAATGCTAGGCATGAGAAAAGGGTTTATTGATTGTATGCTAGTATGGTGTTGCACCATAATGTACTTGACATACCATGTACAATACTAGTGAGGTATTGGTATGTATTCGATGTTGTATGGTGAACCTTGGTTATATGTAAGTTGTATCTCCGATCAATGTGAAGAACTTTTTTTTATTTGGAGAAACCGGACGAATAATATGATTCTAGTATGAATACATCCAAAAAAGTCAAAGAACAAAGTATCATGAAGAGAGGGAGGAGTCACATCAAAATCATCCCAGATCTATCCATCTGAATGCTTTGCAACAAAGGAGGCAACCTAGTTCGCAGCCCTATTCGCCTACCAATAAACATGAGATGCTCGAAAGGCATTGCAGTTCTCTGTAATTCTCCAAATATTTGCAGCAAGAGATGACCCATCCTTGGAGGCAACTGCCTTACAATCCACCTAATCACCATCATAGAACCACCCTCGAGAAGGATGGACTCGACTCCAAGAATGAGCCTTGCATAGTGAATCTCCTCCCAAGCCACCTATAGCTCTGCCCCAGTTACGAAGATATTAAAAATCCAACTACCTCTAGCTGCAACGAATCTAGAGTCAGGGCCTCTCAAAAACACAGGCATTTTGGGCTAGTGAAATGTGATACGCGATATAAGCAGTCCGATTGCCCTAGGGATAAGAGGAACCTCTGCTCGTGCACTCCTTCAGATAATGGAGGAAAGTATCCACTGGTGTAGCAGACTGAAAGACCACCATCGGGGTGTCAGAGATCTTCCAAACCTGACTGGCAGTGGGGCACTGAAAGAGAAAATGGGCTATAGACTCCTCAGTGGAGCAACAGTCACAAAGGGGTGGGACACTCAGACCTCTTCTGCTCAACACCTCCTCAGAGGGAATGCAACACCAAGCCACCTTCCATAAGAAAGGGCAACTCTAGGATGGACACCAAGCTTCCAAACCCAGGTGCAAACAATCCTCTGCCTTGAAATAGCTCTGCAGAGCTTATACAAATCCTGAGTTCTCACTCCTGCGCTGCAGGCGAATCTTAAATCTCCTGTCAGGGACCTTGCACCTAGGAATGGGCATGGGCGACACTCTGCCAGCCAGCCCATCGCCAAACAAATCGGAAACAAGTGTGGTACAGCTTCTGCCCTCACTTAGGATCCACAAGTCACAAACCCGCATTTCTGCAGCAATAGGACACTGTGTCAAAGGCAACTTTGCAATCCAAGCATCCTCCACTCTCACCAACTGACCATTCCCCAAACCATCTGATGTTGGCTGACACCATCTGGGCATGTGCACAAATCTTCCTCCGCATGAAGAATAGTTGCGGCTTGGCTGCAGATCAATGTCTGAGGTCCCCAGGTCATACTTGGCTCAGATCACTGAGGTCTAGAGGTTGGCAGGCTCAAGGAAATCCTCGCAGCATGTCTAGCAAGCAGGGCCAAACTCTCCTGGTCATCAGTTATTGAATGCCTAGGCCCCCATCCTGGAGCAGTTGGCACATTGCATACCAAGCCACTAGATGCACCCTTCTGACGTCACCATGGAAGCCCCACGAGTATCTGAAGCCTCTGCTTAAGCCGAATCAAGGAAGACTTTGGCAAGAAGGTGTTGGTCATGAGGCAGACAGGAATAGAGCTGAGCATTGATCTTAACCAGAATGACCCTCTCCATCATAAATACAGACCTCGACTGCCACCCTCCAACCGGTCCCGAATTCTTTGCTCCACCACATCACATGCAGCCCTTCTAAGCCTCCGGCCTGTAATCAGAACGCTGAGGTACTGCCAGGTGCTGTCTTGCTCCACAATTCCAAGCACTTCCTTGGTCCCCATCTTAAGTTGAGGCTTGATTTTTGGACTAAATCAGCACCTGGCAGCATGGTAGCCCTCCATGATACTGTCATTCACATTATTTTATATTTGATTCAATGATTTAGTAATTCCAATATCTATTATTATTGGATATCAATTCTATAGATATCTGCACTACCATGAGGAATCCATTTTGTGGTAACAGTATACAATGTGGATGACATGTTATTTTCTGCAATATAACTTATTTGGGTATTTGCCTAAAAGGCCGTATTTGCTGACATGTTTACCTTTTCTTTCATGTAATTGCTTAACTTTTATTCCTTTCCAGTAGTTATCACTTTATGTTTGAGAACTACTCTGTTTTCCATCTTTCGATGGTCGACATGTGCATAATCCAGGATACTTCTTTCAAGTAGTAATTTATGTCTCTATTTTTTCTTCACAGTTTTAAAGGGAGGCTACTTATAGTTATGCTTATTTTTCTCATGGAAATTGTTAGCATATACCATTGGACTCTTCTTCCATGTGTTGTTAACTTTTCTATGTAGCCTTGGTATGCTCGGATTTCCTGCAAGTTAGTTGTCCTTTTCCTTGTGTTTCACTCACTAGCTGGCTGTTGCACATGACCACAGGATTTACTTGTGATCCGGAAAATTCACCCTTGCTTGCCTTCATTCAAAGCAGAGTTTACTGCTTCTGTTCCTCTAACGCGAATTCGTGATATTGCTCACCGCAGTGATATTCCTCACAATCTGAAGGTCATCTTTCACTACAGTCTGGTTGATACGACTGGTATTTATCTTTGGTTACTGATATTCCTTTTGAATTACCAGCAAGAATTAAACATACAATACAAAACAAGCTTCACCGAAATGCTGGTCCTGAAGACTTGGTTGCTACAGAAGCCATGCTTGCTAAGATTACCAAGACTCCTGGAGAATACAGTGAAGCATTTATTGAACAGTTCAAAATATTTTATCATGAACTTGAAGATTTTTTCAATGCTGGGAGGTTGTTGCATTGTGACTTTTGACCCTCTTTAAATTTTCTATGCCGGTGTTTAGAGGCCATTCATCAGTTTATCAACCTTGAGCATAAAATGCTGAAACTCGAATTTGTCATACAGGCAACCATTTTAATGGATATCTTATGGACTTACATTGTGTAAAGAGCATTCTCATTCTTTGCATTTTCCCATTGCCTTATCTGAGTATTTCATGGCATCCTAGCTTAAACTGCAATTTGGGGTTTTGAAAGCATCCAAGTTCATGTAAAGGGATCTGCATCAGGCCATCAGACTTTATTATCAATAATGCAACTGGGCAAATAGAATGCAAACTAAAAGATACTTATTTTAACTGATTTAAGCTGCTAACTCTTCACTAAACACTGCTGCAGCCTTACTGAACAGCTGGAGTCAATCAAAGAATCTTTGGATGAGCAAAAGTTACAAGCTGTTGCCGTGATTTTGGAATGCAAAAGGTAATTTGCCTTCTACTGTTTATATATGATAACTACTTCAGATTGCAGGATTTGAAATGTTTGTCTTTGTCATCAGAAAGATATTATGGTTAAACAAAGCTACAGTGGCATATTCAAGTCTTTTTTTTTTTTTTTTACATACATATCCTCCTAAATATTGTAATTTGTATGAATACCCTCTCAACATCAGTATTTGCATGTATATCCTTCACATGTATTTGAATGATTTAGCCACGTTTTTGAATTTTTGGGAACTAGCTGTTATTTCGTTAGCATTCTCTGAGTTGGCTCTACATCAGATACCAAAAATCCAGTGTTCTGTCTTTCTCTACTCGCCTGAGATTGAATCGGCTCAGATCTTGTCTTGGTCGACTCTTCTGAGAATTGGGTTGGCTCATCGAATTTCTAGATCAACTCAAAAGATTTGTTGGATTTTACTGCTTTTTGTGTTCATCTTTCTCACCGAGTTGGCTCTCCTCTTCACTGAGTCGGTTAAGTTGATCACTTGGTCGGCTTAGAGAGTTGTTCTATAATTTGAAGATTCTTTCTTCCTGTCTTATGATACTGGATCGGCTCAGCTTCAGACTAGATCGGCTCAGATGCGTGCTGAGCATGCCACAGGAAGTTTTAGACAGCTTTCTTGCTCCACCTTATTTCTAGGTTAGACTTGCCTTCTTAAATATGATTTATACTCATTAAGAGGTGCATCTAGACTAGATTTATCCCTTTAAATCTTAGACATCTTTTGCTTCCAATTTTGAGGGTCTTATGTCTGAAAATCTGAATTTTCTTGAGGATATTGCCTTTGAATTTTCTTGAGGTTGTATCCTTTTGAGTAAGATGAGTTAGCATTTTGAGGAAGCCTATATCCATTCTCAAGAACTTCATTAGTAAACATAATTTGTACTCAAATATCTTTTGACATCATCAAAATCAATTCTAGGGCTAACAGGTATACATGCAAATAGCAGCTTTGTAGGGGTATTCATGTAATTTATATATTTAGAAGGATTTACATGTAAAATTTTAATTTTAATTTTATCTATTTCAATTTTTTTAAATACTTAGAAGATTCTCTTACTTGCTCCTTAATATTTTTTTGTGAAAACATTCCTCAGGAAAAGAAAGATTTGATGATTAAATAACAAGCAAAGTTTTGAAAATTCTTTCACTAATTATGAGATTATTTTACTTTATTCTTTTTATTTATGATAATCATTATGTCTTATTTCATTGAAATCAGCTTGTGATATTTATTATTATAGGTGCATATAAGAGGGTGTACATTAGAATATAGAATGGGATTAGAATCTCTTAAATGCACATGATAGATTGTATGATCAAGCTATTTGCTACTGTTGTACTTATGGATGGAAGAACAACATCAATCACCCTTAAGCAAAACCATTGAAAGACTTCAAAACCTTTTAGACTCTCACTAACAATCTCCATGACTATATGGTGGAAGGCCATGCTTAACATTAGATACCTTAAGCCAATTTTCTTTTGAGCTTCAATTTTCTGAAACTAATAATAAGTTCGCTTTTCAATTTAGCAATCAAAGCTAAGTTGTTAGGAAGATAAGAAGATTGGTAGTATAGATATTCTAGCCCCCCTAAAAAAATCTGGACCCTTGATTAGCCAATGAGAAAGATTGTGGCTAGATTTGGATGAAGACTCTTAGTAGATCTCTTTGTCTGAGCCCACCCACGGCCAATTATTCATCATTCATCAGATCGTCCGATTTTTCTAGCTTCAAGCTCATTCGATCTCTCCAACTTAGAGCTTGTTAGATCCTTCCAACCAGGATTTTAGCTGCAATAAGCCCCTTATCCTGAGGCACCTTTGATTTTTTATAAATTTTTATGACACCTCATAAATATAACATCTATAATTACAAGTTTTGCAACTGGTATAAATAAATTTATATAATCAATTTGTTCAAATGAGCAAAGTGTTTTTTTGAGCTTGACTAAAGCTCAACCTAACTCTAACATGGTCAAGCAAGCTATGAAACAAGTCAAAGTCTCTTCGGTCCTTTTTTTAATATATCTTAATCTAGTTAATGTGTGAAATCTTGACATATGCAGTAATGAACTTAGAGAATAAGCTTGAATTGGGCTCATGAATAATTTATTTAGAAAAATTACAGGAACACCTCCTTAACTTTCACTTAATTTCATTTACACCCTGTATTTTAAAAGTGTTAAACTGATCCTTCTAGTTATTGATATGTTCCGATATAATCCAGTCATTCATTTTACCGACAAACAGTATTAGATTTCTCTCTCAATGAACAAAAATGCTCCTTGTTCATGGATGGGCTTGGAGGAGGCAGAGGATGAGAAGGAAAGTGGATGAGGAGAAAGAGGAGAAGGGTCACTAGTAAGGAATGTGTTAGAGGAGGAGGACAAGAAGGAGAAGAGAGTGGCGAGGAAGGAGGGGAAGAATGGTTACTGGTGAAAAGGGATCGGGTGGAAGGGGTCGCTATGAAAGGGATGGCTTATAGGCGATTTGGAGGAGGATGAGGAGACAAAATGGATAAGGAGGAAGGGAAAGAGGTGGAGGGAGCTACCATGGAGGAGAAATGAGTGAGGAAGGAGAGGGGAAGGATATTTGTCGGTGAGAATGGGTAGATGTAGAGGGGGGTCATCTAAATGGGTAGGGCTTATGGGTTGGTTTAGAGGAAAAGAGGATGGGGAGGAAGGGGAGGAGGGGAGAGGGGCCGTCGGCAAGGAATGGGGTGTAGGAGGACAAGGAGGAGAAGAGGATGGGGAGGAAGAAGATAGGAAGGCAAGAAGGAACGGAGATGGAGGGGACTATCGTGGAGGATGGTTTATGGGCGGCTTGGAGGAGCATGAGGATAAGGGGATGGAGAGGAAGGGGAGGAGATTGAGGAATGGGTGGAGAAAGGGGAGGAGGAGAAAGGAGGGAGAAGGATGAGGAAGGGGAGGAGAAATGGGTGAGGAGGAATCGAGAATGGGGAGGAGAGATGGGCGAGGAGGAACCAAGGGGAGGAGAAAGGAGTGGAGGAAGGAGGGAGAAAGACGGATGCTGGTGATGGAGGAGAGGATCAATCAGAGAGAAGGGAGGAGGCAGGAAGGAGGAGATGAAAATAAAATATTTTTGTCATTTTATAAAATTTATTGACAGAGATAGACGGCTGGAACATATCAATAAGTAGAAGGGTCAGTTTGACACTTTTAAAGACAGGGGGTATAAGTGAAATTGAGCTAAAATTGAGGGGATGTTCTTATGATTTTTTTCTTTATTCATTTATTTATTTTGGGAGAATGAGAGGGTTAAGTACTATCTTTTTTTTTCGAGTAATATTTTCATAGAAATATTAAAGAGTGAGTATGACAATAATATAAGTATTTAATCAAGTTAAAATAGATAAAAATAAAATTAAAATTTTTTGCATGTAAACTCTTTTAAATATGTTAAATTGAATGAATATCCTTACAAAGCTGCTATTTGCATGTGTACTTTTATAAATATTCTTTTTGCATGTCTACCTATTAAGCAGGGTTCGTCGTATCGGGCTGAATTGCCCGGTACGGGGCATACCGAATCGGCCGTCGATTCGGTTCGGCTGGTTTTTTTTGAAAAACCACTTCGAACCGCATCGAATCGCTCGATTCGGTGTGATTCGGCTCCATACCGTCCAAAATCGAGTGGTATGGACCGGTACGGTTCGGTTCGGCTTGAACCGAATTGTACCGACACCCTATATGAAAAAAATGGGGGGAGTGGGGCCTAGGTTGTCTTTTAGTGACAGCCCATGTGGGTTGTTTCTCTGAGAAGCTCGAGAGTTCTCGGAGAACTCCTGAGGCTCTCAGACTCAACAAGACTGTTGAGACGTCGAAAAAATAAAAAAAAATTCCATCAAATTGCAGCATTGGTTCAAGGAGATGCTGATTTTGGTCGAAAGTAAGGTAATATGTTATTTTTTAGTAATATTTTTTTTTATGTTTTTGTTGTTAAAAAAGATAAGAATGAGGAAGTATGAAAATAAGAGAAAATCATGCAAAATTTATGATTTTGGTATGATTTAATTATATGTAATAGATCTTTGGAAGATCTACATGATGACACTAAAATTGTTAATTTTATTAATTATATATATTTTTAAAANATTTAT
>KE506341.1:158727-169742 GCA_000441515.1 Elaeis oleifera
AGAGAGGTCCTATCTTCCCTTTGGCCTCTCCCTTGTTGCCGCCTCTATTCCTTTGGATATGGGGTCTCTTTGGGCGTCTCACTTGCTAGTGTGAGGTGTCATACTAGCACATCTCATCTCTCAATTGATTGAGTTGCTAAGCCAATTGGATTGGAGTTCATCATGCTTTCCTACGGCGTTTGACGTGCATGCGAAGTAGAAGATCTGCACATCCAGACCTCTGTGAAGGTTTATATCAAATAATTTGAGATTTGATCCCTAGTTCTACTGTATTTCAGGTAAGATTTGATCATTAAACAATTAGAATGTTAGAAAATTTTTAGATGCAACCTGGACATCCCGGAGCGAAACTGTTCCCTTCCCTTCAACTGGCATCAGAGCCAGGTTTGAAATATATGTATGCAAAATAGAATTGATCGATATGCTGGCATCAGAGCCGGATAGTTTATGAAACTATTATATGAATAAATATTATAGCACCTTAACTGAATTGATCGATATGCTGGTAACTAAGGACCTTGAAAAGTTCAGAGATACATACCTGGAGAACCTAAAGAAATATTTACATGCTTTTGGAAGGTATGTTGAATTGCTCAAAATTGATTTTATGGTTTTTTTTTATTAGACTCTAGTGCATATTATGTAATTTAATATAAGGTCTAAAGAAGGAAGACGACTAAGGAAAGGTGAAGTAACTCTTTAGAGTCGGTAACGGTGCAAAAGTTACACTGAGGCCGTGGGCACCTAATCTCAGTGATTATCGTTTCAATTTAATTTTTATCATTTACATGGTGATGCATTTGTGAAAAATTATTTGAGCAAATAGTGAATACCATTGTGTCTGAGAGATCCAGAACTAAATAACCTAAAGTATACAGATGGTTTTTTTGGCTAGATCATATATGAGAAGAAATGATTTACTGACTAGAGAATATGGCCATTTAGGCTCATTGACTATTAAGTCATATCTAGTCTGTGAATCATCTCTTTGAAGACTAATGACCAAGTTATCCTTTATGGATTAAAGGAATAGGACCACTGAGATACTTATCCTAATACACATATGATGTGTATGGTCCATTTGATGAGCCAAACTATGAGGTTATCTCTACTTCATTATCTTTACTGATGAACAATCATGGTATAGGTATATGTATGTGAGATACAAATTTGAAAGACTTTGAAAGATTCAAAAAATTCAGATGTAAAGTAGAAAAGATAAATCAAAATTTTAAAGGTACTTCGATCAGATCGAGGATGCAATACCAATAAAAATTTATCGGTTATCTAAAGAGTGGCAAAATGTCATGATGGAACTCTCCTTGTACACCTCAGCTCAATGGTGTATATGTGAGGAGTGATGGCACTATGTGAGATATGGTCCAGTCCATCATGAACATTACTAATTTAACTATTATTTCTTTAGGAATAAAATTTAATTTTAAAATTTAAATTAAGTTTCTTCTAAAGTTGGTTTCATCACATCATATGAGATATAATATGGTGGACAAGTTAGAGGATAGGTTTGTGAAAGCTTGTTTATAAGGTATCCCAAAAGGTGTTTGAGATATCATTTTTTTTTCAGTGGTTCACAATGTGATTGTAAGCAATCATACTATTTTTTTAGAAATAGTGGGAGGATGAACTCAAAGAGAAATCTCTAAAGAACAACGAGTCACAGGACCTGTATAACCTATTTAAAATGAGCCAGTATATGTATTACTTCCTCTACCTCGTAGATCTAGTAGGATCTCCCATCCTTTAGAAAGGTACCTGGTATTCTTATAAAGGATTAGGAAAAAATATTTCTCGAGGAAGATTGAGAACATAAGGATGATCCTGGAACCTACAACGACATGATACGAGGAATCATGTAGCTACATAAAGGTTAGTGGGAGGATCCCATACTGACATCAGTTATGATGTAGTTTCATATAAAATTTTTTTTCAAAAACCTAGGTCAAACATTTTGAAATAAAAAATCTATAGAGATAGATCCTAAAAGGATGTTTGATTTTTACAAACAAGCATATAGAAGAGATATTGAAAAGGTTCAGTTTTGAAACTTTTAAGAGGGATCCATTATCCTCTTGGGCATAGGTGAATACCATGCTATGTACTCGACTTGGTATATCTTACAGTAAAAGTCACAAACAGATATTAGTCGAATCCAGACTGGGAGCATTGGATTGTTGTGAAAATATCTCTTAGTACTTGAGAAGCACTAAGGGATTATTCTTCATCTTTGAAGAAGGATTAGAGCTAAGAGTGAAAAGATATACTGATGCTGATAGTAAATATCTACATCAGCATGTATTCTTGAGTTATGTTGGTTCGATTTGTTGGAAGGGTTCCAAACAATCGATCAATGAAAGTTGAATATGCTGTAGATATGCAGGATGTGTTCTGATTCTTATGATAGTTGTGAAACTAGATGACATATCATTACATGCTATGACATTGTACTGCAAAGATAATGATCCATAGCCTTTGGTGAGGAGCCAAGGTCTCACCAGAAGTCTATACACATAGAGCAAAGATATATATGATTATCTCAAGTAGAAATACATGGAGGTACAGAGAGTAGACTCTACATAATAGTGGTAGGCCCAAGTCACTTGGTCAGCTAAACACCGAAGCCTATCTTCAGAAGATGGGGCTCAGGTATATGGCAGATTGTCTTAGTGCAAGTGAGAGTTTGTTGGATGTGCTCTAGAAGCCAATCTTGACTGACACATACTTTTCTCTAGGATATGTTTTGTACTTGTTGGGTAGTATTTAAAACCAATCATATCTTATGTGTCCATAATTTATCTTAGAAATTAACAAAGATGATTTTGTATATTCTCAAGGTGTTGAGAATTTGAGACATACATCATTAGTGGTTAATTTCTAAATACTCTCGATCGAAGAATCATCACGGAGGACAGTGATCAATCCATTCAAGATCGGTGCACGGATCACCTTCCTTTTGGGCAGATGAGTCTTAAGTCTGCGGTGTAGAGACACTGGGGTGAGAGTGCAGATGGTTGTTAGAGAACAACTTGCACTGAGCATGACCAACATGAGAAATCACTTGGATGTCTACTCACTCGTCTGTGATTTTTTGATGCTGTAGTGGTGTGATTGATCTTTTGACCTGCAATGTGTTGGTTATTCAAAGCGAGGCTACATAATTTGACTGCACATTCTCTTGGTCCCTAGCTATATGGGTCCTTGCTGCGTATGTTGGCTATGTAGGTTCAGGTTCGCTGTTTAGAGTAGGATGCATCTAGATGGAATCTATCAACTTTGGTAGAAAAGAAGAAGTCCTATGCGATTCGTAAGACTGAGTTCAAAAAATCTCTAACCAGAGTAAGTATGAATACTGAAAAGAGTTTTTACGAGATTCACAAATGAACTTGAGTTTTTCCGACCTGATTTGGGAGAGTTTTTGAGCATTTTTGGGCCATTTGATCTCTATCCGATAGTGGGTGTGGGTTGAGGCATTTGAATACCATTAAAACTCTGATTGCAACTCTGTTTCAACCCATTTCAGCATCTATTTAAAGGCCTACTGTGGGAATCAAAGGGCATCCATTAAAGGAACGAGCAGCCACCTAAAAAAAATAGATTCTTTATTTTAAGATTTGAGAGGCAGAGAAAGTAGATGTGCGGCTAAGGCTTCTCCATCTCTGGGAGGAGATGAAGTTCTTCATGTTATAGATTTATTTTGCTTTTGTCCATCTTATGTATTATTTTATGCAATGATAATAAATTTTCCCCTTAATTATGCCTGTGTTGTATTTTCTTGAATAAATTAGACTTTTAACAATTTATTCTCATAAGAAGATGCATTATGATCTTGACAAGATACAGTTTGTGCTTGAATAGGGGATAGAATGTCTTAAAGTTAATTTATTTCTTTTATATGGATTTGGGGTAATCTATGCTCATAAAGGGATGGATCATGATCTGTGGGATATAGTTTGTACTCAGATAGAGATAGGTTACACTAAAAAACCAATTAGTCATAAGTCCTTAGATAAATAAATACCAAAATTTGTTAACAAGAAGAATGGATTCTTAATCCCTGAGATCTGTTAAGTTTAATTAGCTTTTTAACTAAATTATCCTATTGATTACTTTTAAAAGTCCTTAATCAAAATATTTTAATTTTTTTCATAAAACAATCACCCTAGATCTCTGAAGATTTGATCCAGCTCATTCTGATCTACAGAGCAGTAGTCGGTTAATTTTTATCTTTAATCGCTCTTGCGATAAGAGCAAATCATTAATCTTAATGATTAAAATTATTTTAATCATAAAAATAAGATCTAGAATCATAAAGATTTAGATTAGATCTAAAATTATTTATGATTGATTTATTTCAATTTATGTAAATTTTTTAGATCTAAAACTTTGCAATAGTTGCTGGCACGCTTGCTGAGCTGACTCAATTTTGAACTGAGTCGACTCAGTCTCTGATTAGTTGGCCTAGTTTTCAACTGAGTCAATCCAGTTGCACCAAGCGGTTATAATAGGTTACTATTTATTTACAGTGAGTCGACTAAGTAGCACACTTAGTCGACCCACTATAGTGAGCTGGCTCAATCCGAGGTGAGCCGACTCAGTTTTCAGAACTAAAAATTATGCATAAAATTTGATTAAAATTATTCAAACCTAACCTAACCATGTTAAATTCAAACTTAATTGAGAATTAAGGATTGAATCAATTAGATCTAGAATTATAAATTAAAGATCTAATAATATTACATAAAATATGAGGGTATTGGTTAGCTCAAATCAGGTCCTCTTAATTAGGTTAGATCTGAGGTTAGAATCAAATGTAATATAACCATTTAGAGAACATGATTAAATCTAACCAAAAGTTGAATTAGATTAAATCAAGATTTCTCTAGATCCAATACAATAGTTGTAGTTGGTCAAGTCTATGTCTTTGATTAGACCAAATGGACCTTGATTGTGGTTCAATAATTGAGCCCGAGTTATTAGGTTATCAAATTAAAATTAATTAATCAGTTGGTGTCTATGATAAATTTGGCAGTCTTGATTGGTGGTTATTAATTGAGAGTTACTTACCTAGATTGAGCCTATAGCGAGTTAATGGCATATCCCTCTCACCGATCTCACTTATCTGACCAACATGATAAATTATATTTTGATTAGATCGCTAAGTAATTCAAGTTAATCCATGCTAGCTAGAAATCAATATGACTAATTTAGGTGCTCCTAAAATGACTTATCTGTAGTCCTCTTCATGACTTGGTGAAGTCAGTGGAGGATTTATGACTTATCAATTCGACCAGTTTGTCTCTAGTCTTCTTTGATCTAACTTGATGAAGTTAGTGGGAGGATTATGATTAGCTGGTCAATCTCTTCTCTTCTCTTAAACAGTTAATCAAATCTTCTAAATTATTAGATTCTTAAAATGAATAAGTTATGGGGATAACAAGTTCATAGCCTCCTATTAAGGTGAATGGTAATGGATCCATTATTTCAGATTGACATTGGAGGTGCCTTACTCCTGGTGTTTCTCTGAATGATGGAATTATTATTCATTATATGATGACTCTATTATACTATCTGATGAATGGTTGGATTGGTCGAGCCATATTCAGGTCTGATCATTCATTAGTTAGAATCATTGAGTAGGGTTATGTTAATGGTTGGACCTAATCAGAACTTTCAGTAGAAGTCCTAGCCTATTGAAATGAAACTTGGGATAAAATAATTATTAAAAATTATTTAGAGAAATAATTGGTTAAGAATCTATCCACAGATGCATAGGGGTTGGCTGAGCCATACTCGAGCCTGTATGCGGTCTGTGTGGATTCTAGTATCCGCTAAGAAATTAAGGTAATTTTTAATTAAAGATAAAGGCTATCAATTCATATAAATAGTAAAAAATTTTTAGACTAAAGTTTAAATCTTTAAGATTAATAATTCATATACTAATAGGTTTATATTTTTTTTCTTTTAGAAATGGCTAGTATCTTGTCACTCCGCTCATTGTAGATAGTGGTAAGCTTATGAGACTCAACTTCGATAGCTGGCATCGGAAGTTAAGAATTGTTCTTGAGCATGAAAGGATTCTGTCATTATGAATGATGTTCCAATAATATGAGGATAATTAAGAAATGATATTTATATTCTGTCACAGTCTGTTAGTGTAATGTACACTTCAAATAAGCATCCTAAGTTAGATAATGTCATGGATGCTTATCTTTGGCATTGTAGGCTCGATCATATTAACAAAAATATGATAAATAGGTTGGCTCAAGAGGGTATCTTTAATATTAATGATTGTGAATTATTGTCGATATGTGAATCTTATCTTTTTAAAAAAATGACTAAGTCAATTTTTACTGAAAAAGATGAGCGAGCTAGTGAAGTTTTAGATCTAGTACATAGTGATATATGTGGACCTATGAATGATAGTGCCAGAGGTGGGTATTACTATTTTATTATGTTTACTAACGATCGATTTAGGTATGGGCATGCGACCTTATGAGACATAAGTCTGAATCATTTGAAATGTTCAAATGATTTCGTAGTGAAGTAGCGAAACAACTAAGAAGAGTATTAAAATTTTCGATCAGATCGAGAAGGAGAATATCTTTTCAGTGAGTTTCTGACATATCTAAGAGAGAATAAGATTCTCTCATAATGGACGCCCCCTAGGACACCACAACATAATGAGATATCTGAAAGAAGGAATCGAACTTTGTTAGACATGGTTCGATCTATGATGGGGTTTGCAAGTCTGTTGATCTTCTTTTAGAGATATGCACTTGAAACAACCTATTTTGCACTCAATAATATTTTGAGCAAGTCTGTCAATAAACACCATATGAGATATGGTCAGAGCATAGGCCGACACTCTCTCACCTTAGGATCTGGAGATGTTTGACTTATATCAAATGTTTACATACTGACAAGCTCGAATCTAGATTTAATAAGTGTTATTTATAGGATACCTAAAAAATGAGGAGATATTATTCTATCTTGCTGATGAACAAAAGGTGTTTGTTAGTAATAGGACAGTCTTTTTGAAAAGGAGTTCCTTGGTGAAGGAGCTAATGCCACGAAAGTTGAGCTTGACAAAATTCGACTGGTAGAAGAATCGACACCAACTACTGAACCTGAATCAGATTTGATTAGATCAAATTCGGAGCTCAATGTAGAGGCACCCTTGAGGCGATCTGGAAGAGTACTGTTGTGCACTTTTCCTACATTATGGAAACTCGAGAACACCAGCAAACCTCACATGAAGGAGGCAGCACCAGGGTTTTGCTTGAGAAGGGAACGCCTCCCTTTTTTCAACCTTTAGAGGTGGCGGCTAGGGTTTGCTACCCTCTTATGATGGTGTCCAACCAGCGTGCCACAAAATGCTGCTCTCTATTTGGAGTTCGAGCTAGCTCTATTAGGGGTTCGAGCTGGTTTCAGCTGATTCGATCCAACTCCTCCAGGGTTCGAGTCGACTCTTCTACTGGCGAAGTCTTTGCTTGGTTCTTTGCTCCACCTTATGTCCTAGATATCCAGAGCTGCAACCAAGCTCCTTGAAGTCCTTACCAGTCCGAACTTTGAGCCTGTGGAAGCTGTGCTCCGCCTCCACCCTAGGACCAATCCCATCCTAGTGAACTTGGAGTCTATCACACAAACTCCACTTATGGTCACCTTTAAGGCAATGAGGGCACCATAGAATTTCTACAATCTCTACCTTGGTGCCCGCAACACCTTGGCGATCTCCACTCTTCATAGAGCTTTAATCCTCTACACGATCTGGCCAATGAGGAGTGAAGCCAACTTTGCAGACCTCTTCACCACCATAGTATCTCAGCCCTGGAGCTGTATGCAAGTTTGCCACTGCCTACCTAATGGCTGAAGCTCTCATTTTGTGTTCGGACACCTCTCCTGTAGGTCTGTCATCAGCGGCTATACCCACCGTTGATCCAATAACTACTCCCGCTACTGCCTCAGCGAATCCATCTGTTTTGCCACCAACTACTCCACCTATAACTCCCAACCATCGTAGTCCTAGCGTCTCTCCTCGTCGCTGCTCTAGTAGCTCTAGTCACCATTGACCTAGTGGCTCTGATCACTGCTGCTCCTGTGACATGCTCCTCCACAGCATCAAAAAATTTTGAGTGACCACAGCTCCACTTTACTGCCTTCGACCCACCTATAGTCCATGCTAATGGAAGTCTCCTCATAGATCTTCGGGTCCTTTCTGCATCCTATTGCCATTGTGAAAGAAGAGTGTCCTATAAGCCAATTATATATATGATGCGATGGGACTTCTCTTTGTAAACTTTCAACTCATGTAATGATATTTTTATTTGATAATGAAATGAGGTATTTCATTCATCATTTTAGCTGTATCTTATTATGTTTAAGATTATGATAAATCCCAAACCCAAAGATTAGGATAATAGTTTTAGGAGACATGAATGCATCATGCCTATCAGACCAATATCTTTAAAATTTTAATCTTAAATATTTTTGATCGTGGGAACATTGAGTCGAGGATTAATATTCTGAAAAGACTGACACATCCTATGTATGCTCGATAGAGAGAGTGGCTGATCTCACTAGCCACTTATATAGGGACACTAATATAAAGATGTGGGTGCTCATTAAGAAATGAGTTCACTAAATTAACTTGCCAACAGAGAACATCTTATAGAAGTCTTATTTGTATGACAAAAGATGATTTTCTAAGTGGGAGTTGTGCAAGTGATCCTTAGACCTGAGATCATCATGGAATCTTGTACATATGAATCCATATTTTGGTTCATACCCAGGCATGATATTAAGATATATACGGAATATTTTAGATTTGATGGAGTGTGTATGAAGGTTGTGAGTCAGTCAACAAAGAATCGATCACTCCTAGTAAGAGAAGATCGCATCCTATTTATTCTCATTCCCAGATGACTCAGAAAAATTTTTTTGGCCAAAAATAGGATAAAGATTAGAAGAAGTGTCTAATGCTTCATCATTAGAGTCATCATTGGTTGATGGAGAATCAATATGAATATGCATTTGAGTTTGACATGATTCCATACTCATGAACTATTGAAAAATATTTTAAAATCAATCGTCAGCCTGTTGACGGTTGAGCATATTTTATAAACTATATATGAATTGTTAATTATCAATAAATTATTATTTAGCTTTCTTCATTATCTTGTGTACATTTTCTATGAACTCTAATATTGTAATGAAGTCTTTAGGACTAATTGAATTGATATAGGAGGATATATCGTTTAGTCCTTAAAATTAATTTACGATCAAATGATGTACTATTATTAGGATGATAACTATATCAAGTATAGGTTGTTGTATGTCATGTACATTGGTTGTCCTCTTAACCAAGGAGTATAGAGACACTAGCATGACATGCAAGTGAGATATAGGAGTATGTCTTACTGAACGTGACTAACTCTAGAGCACTTTGCTGTCAAGAGTTGCTCCGAAGGGATATGGGTATAAGTATCCCTTCGACTTAAGATCACCACAGTGACTTACAAGTAACACATCAAGTTTTGGTGTCGGATTATCTGAATTTCTAATTCAAGATCGAAAGATTTTTGGTCACAACAAATACTTGTAAAGTCGGTGTGTGAGTCAAGATGGGATTGACCACTCCAAGTCATTGGAGAGTATCCTTAAATGTGTTTTCAATTTAGCAAAATCTTGCTCAAGGTAATCTTTGTGAGGAGTTACAGGATCAATTAGGTTGAGACTCAATTAGGATGCACTGATGAAGAGTTGACATTTAACTTTGATGTCATCCCGAGCATCAAGGATCAAAGGGATGAATTATACGGTAACCATAGTCCATTAGGTTCTTGGATGTTGCTTCACACACATTCGATCTATCCAGACGTAGGGTACCATTACTAGTATTGGGTTTCAGCCACACAGTGAAAAATAATTTTAAAATTTTAAAACAAGCAAATCAATAGCCTTATCAAATAAAACTATCGAGTCAAACTCAAAATCCTAGAATCACTTTGTCGATCACGATCAAAGCAAATTCAAGCATGCAAAGAGATAAAAAATTATACTTTAATCAATATGAAAAAAATGACATGTTGGTGTTCTCCACAAGACCCCAAGGTAGAAGTCTTTCAATAGTGATCCACATAAAAGTTGGCCAAAGTCCTTCCCAACTAATGCTGCCGCAGCCTTATCTTCTCAAGAATACTGCCATCTTCGAACTTACGTCACGATCGCACCAAAGTCCAGTTGCTTTTGATCTCACCACTAGAACAACACCAAGAAGACACTCTTCAGATATCACACAACTTAGAATTTGATTTTTGACTCCAACATATGGAAAAACTAAATCCTAGAAAACTCAAGCAACACTTGCTGAAAATCTCACCACCCTAGTAGCAACTTTTGCCACTCAAAATTCCATCTTTCTTTTTTCTCAAAATTTTTTCATATTTTTCTTAAGTTTACCACATCCTTCCTATTAGTCTTAACCAAAAATCACTATAGGAAACCATCTAGGGCATCCCCTATAAATAGAGGACCAAGGGACATCACATGAGACCATGAGGCACCAACCTTTGGTGCTCCAAATTCCCACGTGCCAAATAAATTCCCCGAGTGAATTTTGGTGATTCAAATACTTGGAGCAGAAGGACTCTCAGTCTTCTACATGCCATGAAAATCTAAATTAAATTTGGTATCAAATTATAAGAGAACTGATCAAGAATTTAAGTTAATGCGTAATAGTTAAGAGCCTTCATTAAGAAGGACTCTCCACTTCTCATGCCAATTTAAGGTGGGCGGCATTTATTTTTACTATGACTTCTGATGGATGTGGAGGACTCCTTCTTCACTTGAAACTCTTTCAAGTTGGATAAGGATCCAATCCAAATTAACTCAATCCCATTAGGTCAAAGCCAACTGGCTAAGGTTAGCTCAAACAAGTTGATCTAAACCAATTTGGGAACTTGGGTTAATACAATGTGCTAGCTGAAGAAAAGCGTGGT
>KE506343.1:43513-57051 GCA_000441515.1 Elaeis oleifera
TCTACATTGTTGTCCGTTCTCCTCTCTGACTTGACCGTCGGAGGGTCCCCGCCGGAGCTACCTCCGGTCCGTGTGGGCTTTCCCGTGCAGGTGTTCGCTCCCGACGACCAGGCGTGATCGACGAGGGGATTGGCCGCAACAGGTTTGGCGCGCCAGGAAGGGGCACTCGTCCCCTGCCTCGCACATGTCCTCTCCACAGTGGGGGGGCTGTGTTGTGGGTAGGCCTCGAGGCGGGCCTTCCCCTTAGTCCCATACCGGGCACACTCTGAAGTGTCATGTGCTTATGTAGGGATAGGAGCATGCAATCCCTCACGAGGCGCCTTTTGCCCGTGTCTTCACACGGACCGAGGGACAAAGCCGTGCGGGTTGGTCGCTGTGGTCCCGTTCGCGGACGCACGCCGCACATCCAGAGCGGACAATACTTCGTGAGATCCGAGGCGCTGCCTCTGACGACCACAAGGTACCATGAACACAACAGATCCCACAACAATGTTACTACATTGACTTCATTAGCATGGTTGGAAGTGAAGCCACACCTGTAGTGGAAAAAGATCAAGAAGACTTGGTTTGTTGATGTGAAGGAGGAGTTAGAGAAGGGGAAGAATGTTTCCTATTTTTTTAAGAGTAACATTTTCTGAAATACTATTTTATCGGAAACTGATCTACAATCGTCAATTGACAATAAAGCCCATCAAAAGACCCATTTTATTGCCCATTAATATGTTTGTGTTTTACTAGTGGGTCGATCGTGGGTTGACCCAATGAATTGTGATATCAAAAATAAATAATAAAAACATAAAAATGATAAAAAAAATTCTAAAATTATAGACAAAAGACAAAAAGAGGAAATCTGAAAAATTATAATGATAATTTAGTTATTTTTACAATTTACACATTAAAATGGCAATATTTCATATCACCAACTAAGGTTATCCCATATTCTTAATTTGTGAATTTATGTTTCGAAACATGAAAATCATATTGTTGGAAGCTAATATAAAGTGAAGGTTAATTATGAATTACATGATGTTCTAATGCATTTTAAAATATGCTTAGATCTAAATATTTAGTTACTATATAATAAATATAGTAATAAATAACACTGTAACAAGTATATTATAAAAGTTTTATATCTAAAGAATAAAAAATAGACAAAGCAAATATAAAGAAGCTGAAAAGATACCATAAGAAAATTAATTTAAAAATTGTCATTAATGTAGCCTTAGAAAGAATCTCCGTAGCCACCAATTATAGATAAGAAGGAGAGAAGGCAATATCCCGCGAAAACCTCGATAGCAAACAGAGACGGGGGAGGGAGAGGGGCTCAATCGAGAGGGGGTCCTGCAAAACATCGACAGTAGACAATCAAAAGAGGGAAGAGAGAGTAGAAGGCTGGGCCTCTCTCCCTCTCTTCAGTGGATCAGCTCTCTCTCCTATCCCTTGTTTGGATGTTGCTGGTCTTCGTAGGTCTCGATTTTATCTCTGATCATGGACTTTCTTGGTGGGCTGAGCCGACTGTTGTGCTCCTCTCTGTACTCCTCTACTTCTAGTGTGATGGTCGACGACACTGATGGTCGACGACACTCTTCTCTCCTCTCGATGTTCCGCTTCTCTCACCATCACGACTCCGATAATCAACAATCTCTTCTGGCTATTTTGAAATTTGAATGAATGTTATGGAAAAAATTTCAAATTTTAAATATTGGTTGATGGGTTGGTTTCGAAAAATTTAAATTAAATTTAAATTTCAGTTGATGGCTTGGAGGGTTTTTTTTTTTTTCTTTTATACTCACTTTTTTCTTAATAAAATTTGATGGCTACCGTGCTAAAGCACGTTAAGAAATCCTAACGCGGCATTCTCCTTTATATAAAAAAAAAACTATAGATAAGGCATTTTCCTTTTTTTTTTCTGAATCGAAAATTATTATGGATCAAGAAATCCTAATTTGAATTAAATTTAAAATATAAATTTATGAAAACAACTCAAATTTTAGTATATAAAAAGGGCTCAAATTAATATTAAACAATGTGCATTTGCTTAAATAATTTTGTAATAGATGATCTCCTGATACCACTGGTGACAATGATAGATTTATGTCTTCTATTGCATTTCATGGTCACCGTTATGTTAAAAGTACAAAAAGCAAACCCCATCAAAGGCAGCAAAATGTCTTCATTAAAGACATAAAATAACTAACAAAATTAATGTTGTGCATGCTTGGGTTTAAAGTTCTTATTATAGCGTTGTTATTTATACTTTTATCTTGTTTACATATTAAATAGTGCAATAATTCAAACATTTGGCTGTCACCTATCGTGGTCTATAAATGATTAATTTTTTAGGGGATTGTGTCCCAAATAATTGTAGAAGATAAAGTTTAATATTTTTATTCCTCTTTCATTGTTTAACGATATAAATGAAACTTATTAATTATAATGGTTGGTAATGGCAGCACAAGTTAAAGCGTTAGTTGACTTGCTCATCAAGATTTTTTTAAGAAATATATCTCATCATATTAGATTTTACATATATATTAACATGTAATTGTTTAAACATTAGCCATATTCTAATATGTATGTGGTAAGGACTCTTGGATTATCTAGGTATTGTTGAGATCTAAGTCATTTAATGTCTCAGTCTATATTTCTACCCATGTGTATGAGATCTTTATATTGCCTTCCACAGATCTTTTCATCCCATAATGCTAACAAAAAATGCATAGTTTTAACCATTATCTGTTCATAAATATAGAGAGTTTGGAAAAAAAAAAAATCCAATATATTACGAGAACTTAATGCTCAACCTTCTCTTTACCACTATTTAGTATTTCATATTTAATCCCAACATACAATTAAACTCCTCTTTTCATCCAACTTAGTTATGGTTTGGTATATAGTTATCCCCATTATCTACAAACTCGGTACTGACCAACCTTTAAATAGAATCGAGGATTGACATTAAATATCCATCAAAATCAAGGATTAAAAATGCACAAATATGATAACCATTCTACAGGCTAGATTCTAATAATTATCCTTATATTACATTTAATATCATGCATGTGTTTGGCTTGGCAATACTAATTATAACTCTATTGTTTACAAATTTTATCTTGTTTACTTCTTAATTAGTGTAATAATGAAACACTCTATTAATTATCTGTCTTTCCATTTAGGTTGTATCTTTCACAGACTAATCTTCTTTTGTGAATATAATCGTTGAATCATATTTGCATAATTTTCAAAATATAACATCAACTTTGTGATCCGTGCTGTGGATGGAAGGAAATGGTTCATTGTGCTTTGAAAGTTGTACAAAATGTGATCCGGTGGATGAGACCGTGCAAGAAGACAACCTTCTATGATTACTTACTCTAACTGAACTCTCCCTCACCCTAACTAAACTCTAACAAGAAGGGAGACGTCCCAACTTTACTCCTACTCCAACTAAACACTTGATAAACACAGCAAGTAACGTAAATTATGGGATGCGCATACCTCACCGAAATACCAAGAAGAGGCCGAGCCGCGCCAGCGTAAGCCTGGGGCCGAAGCCAGAAAGAACCCACATGTCTCGCCGCCTTTCCTCTTTTCTCTGCCAACCCTCCTCTCCAGGGCTCACCATTTCCTCCTCTGCTCTCTCTCTCTCTCGCGCGCGCACACACTCGCGCACGCCGCAATGAGGAAGAAAAACGCTCATCTCCTCTTCTTCTCCTCCATCTCCTCCTCCTCTTCTTCTTCTTCTTCTTCTCCTCTTCCTTCTTCCACCCTCTCCGCCGTCTCCGACGGAGACCGGCAGGCCATGCTCGACATTGCCAAGAAGCTCACCAACCTTCCTCCTTCTTGGACGACCGGCACAGATCCCTGCCAGTGGTCGGAGTCACCTGCAGATCTGGCCGGATCGACACCATCAACCTTGCTCTGAAAGGCGTCTCCGGCACTCTCTCCAGCTCCATCTCCAAGCTTTCCTCCCTCAGCAACCTCCAACTCCAGCAAAACCAGATCTCAGGTCCTCTCCCTTCCCTCTCCAACCTCTCCGGCCTCGAAACCATCGTCCTCGACGGCAATGCCTTCTCCTCCGTCCCTAATGACTTCTTCACTGGCCTCTCCTCTCTTCAATCGGTTCTTTAGATGATAACCCTCTCGCACCCTGGGTTATTCCGGCAGATCTAGCCCAATCTACCAGCCTTATGACGTTCTCCGCCTCTAATACCAGCATCAATGGGGAGATACCGGCGTTCTTTGGAACGCTTTTGAGTTTGCAGAGCTTGAGGATCTCTTACAACAATATGACCGGTGGACTTCCGGATTCCTTTGGTGGATCCAGCATTCAAAATCTTTGGCTCAACAATCAGCAGTCTCCACCAAGTTTTCTGGGTCAATCGATGTGATAGGGTCAATGACCCAACTTTCTTTGGTTTGGCTGCAATCCAACAGTTTCACTGGACCGATCCCAGATCTCTCCAAGCTCATCTCCCTGGCCTCTTTTAATGTTCGTGATAATTCCCTGACCGGAGTTGTGCCGCCATCTCTCACCTCCTGCCCAACTCTCAAGAATGTGTCGTTGTCGAATAATCAGTTGCAGGGCCCATACCCGAAGTTTGCTGGTGGAGTGGATGCCGACATCGACAAGGGCAACAATTTCTGTAACTCCGCCCCGGGCCTTGTAATGCGGTGGTGACGGCGCTGCTCGCCGTCGCTGAAGGTTTTGGGTACCCGTTGAAGCTTGCCACCTCCTGGACGGGGAGTGATCCCTGTGGTGGTAATTGGTTTGGTGTGAACTGTGATAACCAAACAACATCAATGTTCTTAATTTTGCAAACCAGCATTTCGAAGGCTTCATCTCTCCCGACATTTCTAATTTCACCTCACTGACAAGGCTGATCCTGAGCAACAACAATCTCAGTGGCCCGATCCCAGATAGTTTGAAGGTGCTGCCTAAGTTGCGGCTTCTTGATGTTACTAATAACAACCTTTCAGGAATTGTACCACATTTCCCAGATTATGTGACACTGAAGCTAAGTGGCAACCCTTTGCTTGGGCATAGTTCAGGTTCTGGAGGAGGTTCCTCTTCTTCCTCTCCTTCGGATGGGCCATCTGGGTCTTCATCTGCTGGAAACCAGCCATCAGGGTCAAAGTCGCCGGGAGCTGTGATTGCGGGAATAGTTATAGCTGTTCTGATTCTTATTGCTTGTTTGCTGGCTTCTTTTATTCTATTTACAGAAAAAAGCATGTCAGGAGATTTGGACAGGTTCCTACCAGAACCCCTCCAAATGAGCCAGAGTTCGCTAAGACAGCAGTCATGGGCATAGAAATGGGTGAGATTTACAGCCAAAGCAGCACCGGCGGTGCTAATACATATATGATTGATCCTCAAGGCATGCACATGTCGATCCAATCAGTCCGCAGGGCCACAAATAATTTTAGTGAGGAAAACATTTTGGGCAGGGTGGATTTGGAGTGGTCTACAAAGGGAACCATAATGGCACCCTGATTGCTGTGAAGAGGAGTCGGGTTGATTTGCCAGGTAACAAGGGGTGATGAGTTCCAAGCTGAGATAGATGTTCTTAGCAAGGTGAGGCACCGGCACCTGGTTGCTCTTCTAGGATATTATGATGATGGCAACGAGAGGCTTTTGGTCTACGAGTTCATGCCAGGAGGAACACTGGAGCAGCACCTGTTTGACTATAATAATATCAAGTGTTCTCCTCTTACTTGGAAGCAGAGGCTTACGATAGCTCTAGATGTAGCTCGAGGAGTAGAATACCTACATAGCTTGGCCCAGGAGAGTTTCATTCACAGGGATCTGAAGCCTTCGAATATACTCTTAGATAATGATATGAGGGCTAAGGTCTCAGATTTTGGGTTGGTCAAGCATTGTGTAGACAAGCAAAAGTCTATGATGACACGATTGGCAGGAACCTTTGGATATCTTGCGCCTGAGTATGCTTGTAAGTGCTTTTAGTCTTTGCTTCTTGAGTTGAAAAGTTGCTGTTTTGCTTCTTGAGTTGAAAAGTAGCTGTTTTTTTTTGATACCGTTTATATTTGTTTGATTTCGTCTAGAAAAAAATTTGCTGGTTTACTGTACTTTATTGCTTCCTGTGGATTGAATTTAATATTTATACATATAAAAGTAATTTTACGAATGATGCATACATGAATAGTGCATAGATAAGTACATATGTATGCGCATATTATTTTGTACACTATATATGGGCAATCATGTGTACATATGTATTTCTAAGCATTGGGCAACACAATTGAAAAGTCATCATAGAGTTACATGATTTTTTCTTTTTTGGTGGAAGAGTTACATGTTATTTGAATGCTATATTATCACATACTGAGTTTGAATTTGCAACAATTTGGTATTGAGTGGCAAGATCTGCTTTAGAACTTAGGCAATGAAGTTCAACATTTTTGGCTGTGAAGAGTGTTTGAGCACATAGGATGAGCATAATAGATGTGAGAATGCTAAGGTGGATACATGGAAAAACTACATTATAGCATGTGGTGATTGGACTTTTTGGAATGCTGTCGTCTATTACATTTGCTAATTTGATATTGATTACAAATTCATGTATTACATCAATCAATTTTTTTCTGTGGAATTTGTTAGTGTCTTGTCCATCTTCTACCTTTTTATTGCCTTGTTCACTGATTACTTTATTTATGGTATGAGTGTTCCTCTAGTGATTGATCATATGGCCATTAGAATCCAGAAATACCATGTTCCACTTTGAAATCTTGCCACCTCCCTACTTGGTGGTGAGTGGGTTACATTTAGAGGTATGGGTTTGTTATACTAGGTGAAATATAGATAACGAATTTGAGATGGTAAGCATGCAGAATTGATTGGAGAGATTTAGTTTCAGCAGCTGAGATACATAAAACTTCAACATGGTTGGTACAATTTTTACAATGAAATATTGTGATGCTATTTTGGTAGATGGTGGTATATCCGTGGTGGATATAATGGTTTAGAAGTAGGATAATGAGCCAAGCTGAATCTCATGGTTTATTGGAAAATCAAACCTTTCGGGATTGTTTTGGGAGCAGCTTTTAACATTTTTAACATGATAATACTATAGTTGAAGTTTGATAGCAATTGTTGCCTCTTTGATTGGAGGCTAAAGTATATCCAATCTTGCATTTTATACGGATAATTTGGTAATGCTCTGTCTTCATATCACTTTCCCATCAGTATTTTTATCCTTTATTTTGACTTCAGGTGGATCTCATAAACAGTGGGTTTGGCTCTGTGGGCTTTGGAACATTCCAATTTCCAACTACCATTAAGAAAGAGGGAAGGGGCAGGGGGTGGAGATTTGGGAACTAAACTTGGTAGATAGCTGGCTATCATAGTGTTGCTTCAATTTTCACTCATCTTAAGTTCGCAGAGATTAAAAGAATAGGATTATCCTTCATATGTTGCTACATTCTATAATATTACAGCCTAGCTTCCAAGATTTCAGAAAGAACATTTTACGTTGGTAGATGGAAGGTTGCAAAGCACTTAATTTGTCATAGGGCTGTGCCAGTTGGTATTAATGTATCTTTTGCTTCATTGTCAAGTTTAAAGTTCTAAGAATATTTTAGTATGCATTCTTGATTTTGTGTCCACAGTCATTAGATCACATAAATTCAAGCTACGAATGACATATTTTAACACTATCATCATATCTCCAATCCAGTACACTGTTTGAATGTTCATAGACTCCATTTTATTGGATGTGGGTTCTTTGCCAACGTACACATACTAGTGTTGAACTCCTGCCCAACTTAAACAAATTAAAGATATTTATCATAACATGGCATGTCAAAAATGAGTTGCAGTTCTTGTTGTCTATGTACCTTGTCCAAAAGGTGGCTTATATTTGGCATAACTGTAAGTCTATAACCATGACTCTGTTATTTATCTTCCTGACCAGAAAATTGCCTGGCATAGTTTTATTCAAAGGTTTCGATGGGGTAGGAATCCTTTGTGGTTCAAGGGTAGGAATCCTTTGTGGTTCAAGAATGAAGGATGACATGTTACAGTAAATCAAAAGTACACCACCTCCCATAACTTTATTTTTAAATTTTCTTCTTGATCCTCATGGGTAGTGCATTGAATTTGATGATTTGGTTGTTCATGAAATTGCACTTATTTTAGGTCACCATATTCCTCAGTTTGATACATTTTTCCTGCAAATATTTGTATTGTAAAAATCCCAAAATTTTGTTCATTAGCTTTAGTTGTAACATGGAGTGATCTCCCAGGGCATCGGTAATTGAATGCAATAAAGGACATTTTGATAAATGTTAACATGATTGGAAAATTATTATCAATATGCTGTCCTCAATCTAAAGGAACATAGTCATCTTAACTGTGTCAAAGGCTTTTGTATCTTCTTACTGTTACTTGCAAAACAATTATGTACTAAAAAATTCCTTTATATCTTACAGCATTATAATGTATCCTTATTTTTGATTCAAAAATTTTCGAAAGAATGCCTATATGAATTCTTCTTGAACTTCTCTATATATTGGTGGTTGTGGAAGTATTGGTGTCAGTAGCTTTGCGTTTTTCTCCTTGGAGTATATTATGCAATACAGTAAAGTACACAGTTTGAGTACTTGCTTGAAATAAAAAATTGAAACACACCATTGTTAAAACTTTGTCAATACAGCTTAAAAGCTTTATTCGGTAAACTCTATCTAACAAACCATTAGACCACCTTCATTGGAGCTTTTGATGTTGCTAATGTGTAAAGAATAGATGGGGCTTCAATCTCTTGAGTATGCGGTGTTCGTTTTTGGGGATTGAATGAAAGGAATAACTTGTAGAATAACTTTCACTCTAGCATGGGCTATTGCATGAGCCTTTGATTTCAAAAGGTTTATGGGAAGGTAGCTTGGGGTATTTGAAGGGTTTGCTATTTGGTTTAACTCTAGCAAAATAGCATTATTCAAGTATCTCACTTTGGATGGGCAAAAGATATGTGAGAAAAGAAGGAAAGAGAGAATAAGGTACGGTATAGGTTCCATTCATCCGACAAAAACTAATATGAAATCCTCTAAGATATTATTACTAAGGTAATATGTTACTGGATATGAATAAACTTAGGGATGACTTTGCCCCTACATCAGTAGTTTATGATCTGTTAAACCCTATCCAATCTTTATATACCTTTGATATGAAAAGTCTGATCCTGACAATCTAAGTTTCTTATTTTCCTTCATTCATTTACTCTTTATCAAGAGTGCAACTTAGACATTAAAGAATAGAAGTTTCTGTTTCCTGTTCTTGCCTTGGTAGTTTCCTGGAATGATAGTGTGATCAAATAGGTATATTTGGCAAGATTGTTTAACAGTGTTCATTGTTCCAGAAGCCTGAATACCATTAATTAGTCCATTCAAATATGGAGCCGGAGGCTCATGCCCCTAAATAATAGGTAAGGGTGGAATTCAGAACTACTGCCACTTAGCAACTTGATCACAAGCATGACTACACAAGCACATCTATGTATTATGCAATTCAACATGTATAGAAGTTTGAATCCTTACTAATTCCACACCAAAACTTGTATAGAAGTTTGAATCCTTACTAATTCCACACCAAAACTTGATTGAAGTGTTAGTGTGGCTGCTCTGCCTGGTGAGCCTATGCAGTCCTGGGTTCTTTGATTGCAAACATTTTGCTAAATTCATTTGTACTGTAGCATCTTTTAGATGGTATTCGTCTATGATCTAATTTTGGTATCTGTAGACTTCAAATATGATTTAAGAGACCATTCTCTTCTAATAGGTATATTGTGGCTCCAGGTGGTGGTTTGGTGATACTATGAGCTATCGTTGTGCATCTTGATCATTTAGTTCATTTGCTGGTTACTTGCCATAAATAATATCATTCTGGTTTACATGTTACAGTTACTGGAAAAGTGACAACCATGGTGGATGTTTATGCATTTGGAGTGATATTAATGGAGCTGATTACTGGACAGAAAGTGCTTGATGACAGGCGCCCTGATGGCGACACCAATTTGGTACCTATCTTTCAGAGAAATATTGTCAACAAGGATGAGTTTCTAAAGTCATGTCCAGATCCTAACCTCAATCTTGATGAGGAAGCTTACACAAGCTTAATGGAAGTAGCTGAACTTGCAAGATACTGTACAGCCCGTGTGGCTAGTCACAGGCCTGACATGAGCTATGCTGTAAATAAGCTGGCTCTCCTGGTGGAGAGGTGGAAGCCCGCCACCACCGGGAATGAAGGCAGAGGTGATGCTTCATCATCGTTCCAGCTCCAGCACTGGGATATTACAATGGTGGCACCGGATAATGGAACAATGCAATAGAAGTTCGGGCATTAGAGCAGTTTAGAAGCTTATTACTAGGGATTTCTCAAGAAATGTTTTGATAGAAGGCTCTCTATACTTGTTTGTTACTTGTTCATATGTCTGTTTCAACCGCCCATGGACGCTTATTGTGAGAGAGGGAGTTTCTGTAGTCAATTCATTCTTTTTTTTTTCTTTTTACTTGCTTCCTTTCTCCTGCTACTCTAGAGTCAAGAGATTGTTCCCTTGCAACTAAACAAAATGGATAGATTTTTGGCTTCTTGCTGACTATGAAAAGAAAGAGGATTCTGATAACATTGATTTTCCCAAAGAATTCCCCTCCACCACCATTATTTAGGAAATACTAACATTAGCCTAATCTAATATTAATCTGAATTTCTTGGAAAAAAGTGATTTTGCTTTGTAAAATAACATCTATTATCTTTATATGGGTAACGAAGGCATTATTTGTTTACACCATCTGTTTTGATCTGATACAAAGACTTGGACCATGCAAGAAATTTTGGTTTTAAATGCACTCAGAGAATGTTAAATGAAGATGTTCTCGCGAATAATTTTCTGTGAAGGCCTAAGACCATCTACACGGTGTACGATGGGCTGTCATTTTGAAGTTTGGACCATGCCTCTGCTTACTCTTCCAGACCTAAAGTTCCCCCAAGTTTTCCGTTGCTTTTTTCAGCAAGATCCATTGCATGGACTTAAAAGGGCCATATAGATTGTGTCTACTTGATGTACTTTTTCCACCCTACCAGTGCCTTGCCCGGGAACAAATCACAAGCTGCATCGGATTCACATAGAGCCAAAGTATCATACGAAGATGGATGCAGTGGTTTGGAGTGTCTCAGTCTGGATGGTAAAACCTTAGCCTTTCGTTGCAAAGGGGCAGAGATTCGATTTTGAAGAGCATTGGCCCTTGCTTCGGCTTTCATATATATAAATCTTCGTTTCCTCGAGCAGTGGCTTGGTTTGCCGACCTAGATGGAGGTGGGTTGGATATAGGATAAGAGGGTGACAAATAGCCTCTTCCACTTCAATTAGTAATTACAAAAACATTCCAAGGCTAGCAAACCCAATTTTAATCACTAACTTGTGAGTTCGACGTGCAAAATGCCAGTGAATAATATCAAAATTATTTATTCTAAATTTGCCGTCTATTCCATGTTGAATAGTAAACAATTCCTAGTCCGCTAGGAAGAAACCAGTCACACAAGCAATGATAGAGCTTCTTCAAGGGGCCTCCCTTAGTCTACATATTGGGGGCTTGTGTAATATTATTATGGGGTCCAAATGTATACTTTCTCATCCTCCCTTCATGAGGGAGATTGGAAGAGAAATGAGGTAGGTGAGCCCCTCCCGATAGGAGAGATGCAGCCAGCCACCTCCAAGGGGACTGGGGAGAGGGTGCAACTCGATGCCCACCCACCGGCACTCCATTGGGGAAGCTGTGCTTTGTGCTTGGCTTGAAGACACAAGAAGCAAGTATTCAAGCAGTAGTTTGCACAAATATTTGAGCATCATTCATTTTGTAGCTTGAATTAGTCTACGATACATGAGTATCTACATGTGGTTTCACGTGTAATTAATACATAAAAATTGTGTTTGGTGCTTTATTATATTGATCAATGATAAGTACAGGTGATGCTGACAAATAATCCCTATGAGGCTTGGCTTGCATTGAAGGTTGTTGACATATAGACACAACAAGGAATTTCTTAAATCAAATTTGTATAAAATGGTTAAAAATGTTGTTTCTGCTCTTTTCTTGATGTTGGTATATTAACAAAAAAAAAAATCGATTTTGCAACTATGGTGTACCTTTAGTCTCACTAAGCACCAACAATGGCATGAATATTGAATTTCTTAAGTCTGATCGGACCCAAAAAATTGGATCCAGAAACACAATGGGTTGCAATGGCAATCGGGAAAAATAGTTGAACCTAAAGTTAGAAAATTACATTGCAGCAAAATAAAGTCAGGAAATTATATTGCAGCAAATTTGACATCATGAATGCCGATGCTCATGTAACGGCTGCAAATGTGAAGCAGAGGCTGGCAATTAAGCGAAGGCCGAATTTCTTTAAAATGGTATGGCAGCACAAAATGACAGCAAATTCGTGCCCAATAGTACGTTCCTTCGTAATTCCAAACAGAAGAAACATGATGGCAGTTCACACTTAATGGTCCTTAAAATATCGTAGGGGCCAGATTTTTATGTCATCCGATTTTCTGACCATCCGATGGCCCTGGAATGCGAGCTCTATGACCTAGGTTGAAGAACCTCAAATATTAGGAAGAATAATTTAATTAATATTAATAGACCCAAACTCAAAATATTATATATATTGTTTTCTTGAAAATGGCTAAAGTCTTTCACTCTTTAAGATCACTCATCCCTTTTTGTAGAACATTTGAAGGCCGGTGAGAGAGGATACCGGGCTCTTCGTGATATTTTATTTTTAATTTATTGAATATATTTATAATACATTAGTGTGAGTTATCCGTTATAACACAAAAGGAAAAGAAAGATTACTCGATACAAACTCAACGAAGGGTTGAGCGGTTGTCTAGGTGGTCTAGCGGACAGATACAAAAAACAACAAGAAATAACAATGATAACATCACTAAACATCCATAACATCCAAACTCACACAAACCCAAGTGGGCAAAACATGAGGGACGAACATGGACATCATTGGATGGTATTTCCATTTAGGCAAGAGGATTTGCTTTCATAAATCCAATGTGGGACTAAAAGAAAATATTTTAAAGTATTTGAATCAACTAAAATTTAGGAGATAAGATTGATTTTATTTTTAAATTTATTTTTAATTTAAACAAAAAATTCTGGCACTGCAGACACCAACATCACAACGTTATGCTCGAGATATCGCCATCCTTATTTACTTCTCAAGGCCAAGGGAACCAAACACAAGGCCCCAGTCAAGTGATAGAAGGAGCTATAAGGTGAGCGAAAAGATGTGGGCCAAGCCCACATTTGTCCCAATCTGGATGGAGCGATTAGTTTTGGCATCTATTTTGACCCACCGCCCGCTACTAAGCTATTTTGGTTGCCATAATACCTACCCTTCGGAAAAAAAACAAAAAAAACCACCAAGAGAGAGAGAGGAAAAGATGAAGGAGAGAAGAAAGAAAAGAGCAAAGAGAAAAGAAAAGAAAAAAATAAATAAGAAGAATTAT
>KE506343.1:139954-152376 GCA_000441515.1 Elaeis oleifera
TTTATGAGAGATTTAATTAGTGATTTGGTCACTAATTAACTCAATTTGATTGAGTAATTATTTTTGGATCAAGTCCAATTGAATTGGATTCAGTTGGGTTTAATCCGATTAGGTTAAGTGTTGACCTAATCGTCGAAGTGGTTTGGTCCCTGATTTGATCAGGGATTGGGCTTAGTCAATTCTTATTTGATTAAGATTTTATTGAGCCTAATTAAGCCTAATTAAGTTGGGTTAATTTAGTCTAATTGTGCTTAACCTATTTTGATTAGGTTGGCTCAATTAGGTTCAAACCACCTTGACTTTTCTCCCTGCGCCACCTCACTTCTTCAGTGCCCACTTGAATTCACGAGAAGCAACTTCTCATAATTTTTTTTCCACGCAGAAGGCGTCTCACGTCCACACTTGTGCGTCAATTTTTGGATAAACTTGATTTGTTAGCCATTCAAATTCAAAGGGTGTTTGAATTTGAATGGATAACTTATCCCTTGCGCCTTCTTGCCTTATCCATCTTGTGCGCCACTTATCATACACAAGAAAGAGTTTCTCATGAAATCTTTCCATGCACAAAGAAGTCACGCCTCCTCTCTTCTCACACGTAGAGTGGATTGGATTGAGTTGGTTGGCATTTGAATTCAAATTCGATTTGAATTCAAATGAGCAACCACTTATCTTTATCCTCTCACGCGGTAAAAATGCTGCAAAGATGCGGTCTTGCATCGTTTTAAAAAGGAGATAAGAGAGGGCATGCATACAGATGATCAGAGAAAAAAGAATGGCATGAGAAAGGTTTCTGGCGTGAGAAAAGAAAGAAAGAAGAGAAAAAGGAGAGAGAAGTGGGCGTACTCTTTTCTTGTGTACCCTAGGGTTTTGGCTTAGGGTTCGGGAAGTGAGAACGTGAGCTACGAGTGTTGTGAGCCCACCAAACTTTAGGGAGAGTATTATCAACCTCTTTATCATCTTTGCTGATGATCTAGAGCATCCAAAGAGTCAGCAGACATCGATCGAAGGAGTTCGATCAATATCGACTATCAAAAAGGTGCAGTCACGAACTAGCATTCGTTAGGAGCCGATCAGATCGGGAGCTTCGTGTGGATGATCCGCAGAGGCCAGACATATTGTGTGACTATATTACGATGATCAGACCCTTCCGACGGTGATCAGATTGCGGCGATCGACTATCCGCACAAAGGTATTGTGTTCTGAACACATAACAGTAAATTATTTACTGTTCAAATTTAAATTTAAATTTAAATGCATGCATGCTGTATATCATATTTAGATTTTAGTGTAGGATAAATACATGTTAATTAATTAGATTAGTAATTTTGAAAAAATTTTAAAATTACCATTTTACCCCTGCACTAAAATCCACTTCACATGATTGGCTATGATTTGAGTTCATGGATAAACGGATGATAAGATAGAGCATCAATGATATTTGATCGAATGATTGAAGGAATTAAATTTATAATTAAAAAGATTTTATCCATTATTATTAAACTAGTTCATATTTATTTATGGATGTAGAATATTTGTTATGAATTGAGATCAATAGTGTTCAAGAAATCTTGAAGTTGTAATGAATTTTAAGACCTTGTATATTCTTTAGGATTTTGCCTTAAAAACTATGCGGCCATCATGTATCCGACTTGGGTACTAGGTTCAAAATGTGACACCACCACAGTTAGAGGTGTTGTAAATCTAGGTTCCTAGTTATATTCAAAAATTCTAACTTGATTATAAGTGGATTGGATTATGATTGAATCTAAATGTTGTTCAGATATAGCAATTTAAGAGGGTCGAATTGGATTTACAAATTTTTTTACAAACTTAAAAATTTTTTAAGTGAAACTAATCTAAATTTAATCATGCAATATTAGAGTGAAATAAATGTGTGCAGCAAAATAAGTAATAAATCAATCTACAAGATTAGAACAATCATAAAAATATAAATACAATAATTTATAATGGTTTAGTATCTAACTTAGTATCTATGTCTACTCTCCAAGTCTCTCTATTCTTTAATGATTATCGTATGATTATTTTGGTCAGGCTCGCAATCAAATTTAATTGATTTTACACAAACTCAGCCACCACAATCTTATAATCCGATTATTTTAAATGGGTTCATAATTAATCCAATTGATTTTGCATAAGCTCACCAATTACAACATTCCTAACTAAGTCATCCAAAACTTAGTTAATACAATATCTAATTATATGCTTAGACAAGCCTATCCTAAGAAACTTGTAAAGAAACAAAGAAGTGCGATATAATAAATATCACAATAAGTAAAAGCTCCTTTATGCACAACATATAAATGAACTCTTTAAAGCACGATCAGATCGAGATGGAGTGCTCGTTGAAACTTTGACTTCTCTTCTTCAAAAGCTTGAGTGAATGAAGTTATGATGGTTGTGGATATAATTTTAGAAGCTCACTCTAATTCAATGCACTTGTCTCTCGCAAGTGTATTCACTGATTCTCAACAAAAATGATTTTCTCATTTTACTTAAGTATGTTCTACATTTGATTTCAAGCCTTAAATAGATTCAAATTTGGTTGGAGAAGATATATTAGTTATTGAAGAGGTTAAACTAGTCGCTAGAGTCATTTTTTGCCCGTTAGAAGCATATAGAAAAATTAGCCATTATAGAGAAGCTGACTCCTAAAATTCAGGGGTTGACTTTTGAAATCTTGGGTCAACTCCTGAAGTCCTAGAGTTGACTTCTAAAATCTTAGGGTCAACTCTTGAAATGTCTGAAAATTGTTGTCTTCTATTTTTGGCTTGTAGCTTTTTGGGGTCGATTCATGAATATCTAAGGTTGACTTTTTAATTTAGAAACTTTCAAAATACTTCAAATACTTCTCTAAATATTTCAAATACTTTCCAACTTTATGATTTGTTCTTCTAGACTTCTCTATATTTTTCTAAACTTTCAAATTCATTAAGCTCCCTACAAAATAAATTAACTACTCCAAGAATATATAATCATTAGTATCATACTGAAATATTTTGTACTCATCAAAATCAATTCATTATGTCAACAATCTCTTCTTCTTTAATGATAATAAAATTTTGAGTACATGCAAAATAAAGCAAAGTGTATTCTTAGAATTTACACATATATGAAGTAAACAGATAGATGTATTGAGAACATACATAATAAATACACCATAAAATATTCAGATTAGCTCAAGCATATATTCAACTTACCCTCTCTCTCTTTTTGATAATATTAAAAAGTTATATTTAAATATTCAGAATATATCAAAAAATTATAGTAAATTATGTTTGTGCTAGTTAAATTTTAGAGAAATTAAAGAGTTTGGATGCAAGCCTGAAAGATCAAATTCAATGCATTTAGTCATTCAAAAATTAATGCATCAGAGCACTTTGGGTTTAAGAATCAATTTTGTTCAAAAATTTTAGACTTAGTCGTCAGAGCTATATACTTAGCTTGCTCTGCCTGTGCCCCCCTCACTTTTTCATTAAATTAGAGCTATTCAAGATGAGTCACATTGGCACTAAAAACATTAAATGTAAGAGGTATAATTTAATTTATTATATGATCAAGGAAAAATCATAACAAGTAATTACAAGCATTGAAACATATAATGTATCAAGTAAATCAAGCAAATAGCAAGCCTCAAGTTTTATAAAGTGTATCAGACCAAATTTTAAATTAAATTTTAGATATGACTTGATATAAAAAATATGAATTATGCATGTTAAATTTAAATTGATAGAGTTGTTACGTTGATACCAATGATTTTTATGATTTTGACTTCTTTAATTTGTATTATTGTAATATTATGGTAAGAATTTTTTATTTTATTTGGTACTCCACATCAATATAATTTTAATTATTTTTATTAACTTTATAATTAATGCTCCCCTTTATCTATGCCAATTAATTATTATTTTTTTCTTATGTTTACTCTTTATCTCATTATTTATTGCAAATTGAGCCATAATATAGCAAAACATAAAAATATATATTTCAAAGTATAGGAACAGATTTGTTAAAAAATTATAAATTTATAGGAATAAAGTCAAAACCAGATATAGGGACAATATTGATAAGTTTCTGTATCATAGTATTGCAGTTTGTATCGAAGTATTAAGTACAAAAAGCATATAAAATATCACAAAAAGGTCCATCAAAATCAGTCTATTACAATATATAAGAGCATTAAGTCCTTTCAGTTTTAACTAACTTATTTATAAAATTATTTTTAATTAAGAATCTATTTTATTCTAATTTAGGTTAAATTATATTTCAAACTATCTATAAGCATAATATTTTTAATAAATATAGAAGAGATGATTCTAATATTATCAATGCTAATTACTTTCTTTTTATCCTTGTCACCAAATATTACCACCCCTCTATTTTTAGCTTCAAATATGATGAATTGAGATCATATCCTACCAAGCATCTTAAGTATCCAATGTTTAAGTACTATCTTTTTGATGCACGAGATGCTACGCATACTTGCAAAATAATTATTTTTCAATTTGGTATCGAAGTTTTTTTGGATACTTTGAAATTAATAGGCATGGTTCCTTTAGAATCTAAATCCTTTAATTTGATATAATCTATTTTTTGATATTACAATCGTAAGTTTTATGGTCTAATCTATTGCATTTGAAATCAGTTGTTGAAAAATTTTCAGAAGAAGTTTTGATAACTATATTTTTCAAAAATTTTTATTTTCTTAATTAATTAAATGTATGTCTAGCTTTTTTTAAAAATTTTCATTGATTGTTCAAAATCATTTGAAGTTTTTAGAACCTAATGTAAATTTTCCACTATAAATTTTAATTTTTCAACTTATTTTTTTAGTTTGGAGTTTTTATCAATTAAATTCTTCTTTTCTTTGAGAAAATTCTTTTTTTTTCTTTTTCATTTTTTTCTTTCTGTGTAACTTGGGTTTGATTTATCCTTTTAAGCTCTTTATTTTGTTCATAGGTTTTTTAAGTTACTTACTAACTCAAAAAATGCTTATTATAATTCATCAAAAGTAAAAAGAGTAGAATTTTCAGACTATACCTCATCCTCTTGTGCCATAAAGCATAAGTTGTTAATCTTTTCTTTCTTAATGCTTAAATTTTTATTTTCTAGAGGTGGCAACCCCAGAAAAGGGATAAATTGGATTCTTAAAAATTATTTATAGAACTTGCCCCCAACAATAAATTTAAACATATTTATGGAGTGCTTAGTAGAAAATAAATATATAGCAGAAGAGTAAATATAAATACAAACATAAAAGATTTATAGTGGTTCTACACTTAACTCAGCATCTACATCCACTCTTCAAGTCAATCTACTTGAAAATTTTAATTATAATCCCATAAGACTACAGTTCGATTATTTTCATGGGTTCATAATCCAACTCAGTTAATTTTTCTAGCTCACTAACCAAAATCTTGTAATTGATTATTTTTTCTAGCTCACAATCAATCTAATTGGTCTTCATTGGTTCACCAACCAAAATCTTACACTATCTAATTTATGGCTTGGACCAATCCTTAAAGACCCAAGTTTCTTCTCCAAACAATTTGTCACAACACTTCAAAGAAAGATATACAAGAATTTAAGACATAAACAATAAACTCTTTGAGCTCTTGAAGAAGTTGGAATGGTTGAGCTTTTGAATTGTTTTAACTTCTTTCTTAAATGCTTAAGAGAGGATTGATGAAGACTTGAATGCTCTTGTTTGATGGTTGTTAGTTCAATTCAATGCATTCTTCTTCTCTTTTGAGTAAGTAAATATAGAAAGTCATAATTAAGAGCTTTTTTAATATCCTTCCTTTCTTTATTTTTTGTTCCACTCAAAAATCTTAAGTATTTTCTTCAATAATTCCATGGCCTCAAAATCTTTTAATACCATTATTTCCCAACTTAGATTCTTTTGTTTTATGATGTTAAAAAAGTTTGTAATTAATGTTCTAGCTATTGGAAGCTCAAAAATAATCATTACAAATAAATATAGCTATTTGAAATAATTTTAAAAATAGATGTTATTCGATCAGAAATCTATGAGTTGGCTCATCCAAACTCTTAGTCGGTTAATCTAAAGTACTAAGTCGGCTAAGTAAAATTCTGAGATGGCTCAAAATAAGTATAATTTTTTTTACTTTCTGTGTATTTTGTCTATCTGAGACTCGATCAGCTTAGATATCTTCTTAGTCAGCTAATTTTATGACTTGATCGGTTAATTGATCTTTAAATTTGCTTAGAGAACTTATAAATTTTCATTGCTTTTTATATGCTTCTACCTCTGAGATTGAGTCAATTATCCCATTCTTATGAGTTGGATAAGCTTCAATCTTAGTTGGCTATGTTGTTTTCATGGTTGGTTCAGAAGAATTTTTGAAATCTTCAATCTTCTATCTTCATGCTGAGTCCGAAACTGAATCAGCTATCTATATAGATAAGTCGGCTATGATTCCATCTTGATCAGCTCAGATGAAACCTTAATCAACAAAAAATTATCTGAATTTCACCTCTTTCTATTTTTTCCTTGAACTGAGACTGGGTCAGCTAAACTTCTTTCTTCATCAATTCAAAAGTATGCCATGCATGCCAAATTTGATTTCTTTATTTTAAGTAGCTTTTTTATTCAAACATATTGTAGACTAGACTTGCCTTCTCAAACTTAATTTTGAATAGATGAATTTATTAAAAAGTCTTTTGAGGCTAGACTTTCTTTTATCAAAATCCTTTAGTGCCGAACTTAGTTTTTTTTGCTTTTAAAACTTAAAACTTTAACTTGGAAACATAAGATTACTTAGATTTGAGAATATTTTTTGGAGTGAGATCAATCTTTGAGCACTATAAGAAATCCTATAATCACTTTCAAAAGTATCATTAGTAATCATAATTTGTACTCCAACTCTTTTAACATCATCAAAATTAATTCCAGGATTAACAATCTACCCATTTTTTATGATGATAAAACCCTTTGAATACTACCTTTCAAGCACTAACAAGTTTTGAAATCTTGATAAAAAGTATCTTTAAAAGGAAAGATCAAGTATTTATCAAATTTTAATCAAAGCTCTCCCTTTTTTATGTGAATAAGGCAATATTCTTGAAATAACTTTGAACAAATCAAATTTCAAACAAATTTTAAACAAATCTCCCCCTTCTGATGTAGAAAAGCAATATCTTTGAAAAATTATTGAATTGGCTCTTGATTCTCCTAATTTCTCCTGATTTCTCTCAATTTTTCAATTTCTCTCCCTTTTTGTCATAATCAAAAAGGTTTAATGAATTTTTTCTTAATTTCTCCCCTTTTTAAGCATATGTATTCATCAACATAATGAACTATAAACCAATTAATCATTCATTTAATCATTTTAATGATAATCAATCAGCCATTCAATCATTCAATCAAGAATTTACTCATGCATTTCACAAAAAATATAACATTGCATTGATGATCAAAGTTTTTACATAATATTAAAAAGCCCATCCTTTACAAAAGAGACAATTAAGAGGACAAAGCAAGTATACAAAACAATCATGTAAACATGCAAGACATGAGGTATCCTAAGGAAGAGGTTAGCCTGAAGAGAGTGCAGGGTTAGAAGGAGGTGGTAAGTCTTGGGAGTCCAAAGGTCCTAAAGCATGGTCCTACTCATACAACATCTATCTAATCAATGTCCTCATTGAGCCTAGAAGCCTATTGTGTATGCAATGAACTAACTGCTCCATCTAATCTTCGACTAATCTGAACCTCTGAGCAACAAAATGTTCTAGCTGAGTAGGCTCAGCAATAGATATGTAAGGAGCTTGCTCTCATTATTCCTCTGACTCAGTTTCAGCTCTCTCTCTTTGTCTTTATCTCTGTCTTTGTCAGCTTCCTCACTTTTCCCTCCTTTTGGATCCATTGACTATTAGTTTTGATGTAACCATTTTGCTTAGTGACTGGTCATTGTAAGTGTCAAAATATTGCAACTTCTTTGAAGGTTCTCCATCTAGATTGACTCTAAACTCTTTGAATAGAAGAGTAAGGAACATTCCATAAGGTAGAGCTGGTTTAGTGTGAGAAGTTGCCTCTTGCATTACTTTGATCATAATGATTGGTAGGTTGAAAGGGATTCATATACACTATGATGCATAATAGTAATATCCCTTTTGGTAACAAAATTGAATCGACCAACTCTTAGAAGGAAAATCCTAGCTGTCATATGGTGAAGAAATCTCATTTCCATAGAAAGTCTCTTTGCCAGAATCTTTTTAAACTCTACTACATCCTCTCTACCCAGCATAGTCCGCAACCTTCTACACTCGCCTTTTAATCGATTTGAACCGTTAACTGGTGCTCTAAGGAGGTAACTAAGTATGTCCGCATTGAGTGTAATATTAATTTTGTTTACCTCCGACTCAATGCTATTATGTCCAACTTTGTCGTTTCCATATAATTCTTGAACCAAGTTGGGATAAGTAGGTAAGTCCAAAGTGCATAGGTATTTCCAACTTAGGGTTTTGAATTTTCTACCAATCTCAAACCCCTCTTTCCAAAAATTAAAAATCTATCTTCCTTCTAGTAGTTACTGATCTTGATAGGAGAGGCATTGCTTGATTTGGAGAGGGAGGAAGAAGTCCCATCGACTGTGGTGGAGGAGGAGGGTGAGATGATTCTTCGGCCCATGAGGATGAAGGAATCACTCATCTTATTCTCATTTCTACCCTCAGATCCGATCAAAACTTAGTCCTTTCCTTCAATGAAGATCTATGAGAGTGCATTCTTGATGGAGGATGTTGGCATGATCTCTTCATCTGATAAACGAGTTATTTTTTTAGATCTATTTGAACATCGAAATCCATCACAAATCGAAGAAAATGATTAAGGAGAACACTTTTTGGTGGGGCAAGGTGTTTGAGATGAGATGACCAAGAGAACAAAAGAGAAATAATAAATGGGGTCCTTTAGAGCTTCCATTAAAAAGCTGGGTCCCAACATCAGAGTCAACTCAGTTCATAGGTTAGTCAGATCAGCATGGATTGATTAAGATTTTAGATTAGTCAGCTAATGATAGATTGACTAAGATTCTAGATTACCAAGCTCAGACTGGCATAGAGAAGGTTTTAGAAATAGGCTTTTGAAATAATATATTCAATCATGCCATATTTAATCCACATCAAAATCATTCAAATACATATATGAATTCAATGAATTGAACTCATAAAATTAATTTGAATAGAATTAAGCAAATCAACTATAAGGATCATAAAGGCCTAATTCTTTTCTAATTATGCAAAATCTTTTTAGTGAAAATATTTGTAAATGAATTATCAGTGGATACAAATTCAAGCATAATATTATTATTTTGTACATAATTTTAATGAAATGATGCCTAATTTTATATACTTTATTCTACAATGCTGGATTAGATTTTTAATTAAATTAATAGCATTAGTTTATCACATCTAATAGAAATTTACTATAAATAGTATTAAAATCTTTTAGTTATTGTTTGATCCACAAAATTTAAGCATAGCAGCTTCTAACTGTAATGCATTTAGTTTCTGCCATGGACAATGCTATTGAATTAACTCCTACAAATTGACAAATACCATTTATACTTTTTCTATCTAATCTACATCCTACAAAATCAGCATGATAACAACCAATTATATTTTAAAAAGATTATTTTGAATATCATAAGCCAATATTTTGAGTATCAATCAAATATCAAATTTTTTAATAATAAATATGATTCTTTAGGATTAGATTGATAACAAGTATACATATATATGCTGAATATAATATCAAATCTACTTACAGTTAAGTAAAATAGTGATATGATCGTATCTGTATAAAGCTTAGGATCTACTACTTTATATTTTACATCTTAATCAAGCTTCCAATTTGAGCTCATAAGGATGCCAATGCCTTTGATATTCTTCATACCAATTTTTTTAATTTTTTATATATTAACTTTGATTTATGAAGATCTCCTTATTTGATTGCTTAATTTGGAGTTTGAGGAAGAAGATCAATTTTTCCATCATGCTCATCTCGAACTCTCCTTACATTAGCTTTGTAAATTTTTTATATAGAAGCTCGATAGTTGCACTAAATATTATGTCATTAACATAAATTAAATAATTAAAGATTATTTAATTTTTTTTGATAAAAGAGTTGGATCAATATATATTTTTAAAATCATTATCAAGCAAAAATTTACTCAAACTATCATACCATACACATGGAGCTTGTTTCAAACCATATAAAGCTTTGTTTAATTTAAAAATATAATCAAAAAATTTATGATTTTTAAAATCTGAAGGTTGTTCTACATAAATTTTTTTATAATGTATCCATTCAAGAATATAATTTTTACATCCATTTAAAAAAGCTTGAAATTAATAAACATACAAAAGTTAAGAGAAATCTAATAGCTTCAAACCTAGCAATTAGTGCAAAGATTTCATTAAAATTATTTTTTTTCTAAATTATAATCTTGTATAATCAATCTAGTCTTATTTCTAACTATATTATCTTGCTCATCAAGTTTATTTCGAAAAATTCATTTGGTACCAATAACAAGATAAGTTTTAGATCTTTCAACTAAATTCTAAATATTATTTTTTCAAACTGATTTAGTTCTTCTTACATAGTCATAATTCAGTTAGCATCTTTTCAGCTTCAAAAATTATTTTAGGTTCAACATGAGAAATAAATATAAAATGATTTAATACTTATCTAATTGATGCTCTAGTGCTAGCTAATATCTTGAGATGGATCATCTATAATAAATTCTTTAGGGTGACTATGAGCATACTTTAATTTCTTTGATAAGTCATGTGTATCTTGATGTATAGTAGATGGTGGTTTATACAATTTTTCTTTCTCTTCTTTTTATGCTTGCTCCTTTTCTTCTTAGTCTTGAGAAGGAATATCTTCTAGTGATATTTTCTTCATCTCCTTTTTAAGTGTACCTATATCATCATCATCTATATCTACTTCTCTTGATTGAAAGATGTGAGTCTCTTTTCTCTTTTATGAATAGTCTCTCTCATTTTTTGTTAAATTAGAGCAATTCAAGATCAAATGATTTGATGCTGAAATACGTTATTCAAATCATAGTACATGATGTAACAAGCAAATCATTTCTTTCTAATCAAATTTTAAGATAACTAATGTAATCATGAAAGATCAAATTTGGAGCATTAAATGTAATAAATATTTTGAGTTCAAATACAATTTTTTTAAAAGATTCAACTTTTACATAATCTCAGGATGCTAAGCAAAAATTATTGACTCCTATTTTTCTTGAAAATCCATTTGCTCATTTTCTTCAAAGTTTTTAAAATCAATCAGATTGGTGTTGAAAGCAACAAGTATGAGATTTAAAATTTGATCAAGGTAAAAATCTGTATAACAATCATAATAGTTATAGTTAAAATCACTGAAAAGAAGAGATCTTACAAAAAAGTGTCCTTCATCAAAAGATATTCCAAGGGTTGCCATTGATCTTAAGCTCTAGATGGTTAAGTCTACAAAAGATCAAAGAGCTTATGCTAACTCAAGTATGCAAAGTGAGAGTAAAATTAAATGTGCATAGCAAAGCAAGTAATAAATAAATGCACAAGATAAGAACAAACATAAGCAATGCAAATACAATAATTTATAGTAGTTTGATGTCAAATCCAACACCTTCGTCTATTCCCTATGTCTCCCTATTTGGGCATTATACTATAATCCTTATAATTATAGTATGATTATTTTGGTCGGACTCACAATCAAACCCAGTTAGTTTTGTACAAGCTCATCAACCATAACCTTTCTAACCAAGTCATCTCAAAATTTAGTCAATACAACATCTAATTATGATCTTAGATAAGTCTATCCCATAAGTTTCCATCTCAAGAAACTTACAAAGAAACAAAAAGTATAATAGAATCAAATGCCAAATGAGCAAAATCTCCTTTATGAGCAAAATGTAAATAAACTCTTTGAAGTGTTGTCAAGGCAAAATGGAGTGCTTATTAAAATCGGGACTTCTCTTTTTCAAGACTTGAGTGAATGAAGTTATGGTCGTTGTAGATGCACTTTTGGTAGCCCACTCTAATTCAGTACACATTCACTCTGCCTTTTGTCTCTTCCCAGTTTATTCAATGATCTTCAAGAAATCCCTTTTCTTACTTGGATGTGTTTCTTAATTGATTTCAAGCTTCAAATAGGCTCAAATTTGGTTAGAGGAGGTATACATATCATTAGAAAGGTCAAATTAGCTATTGGAGTCATTTTTTGTTCATTGAAAGTATATAGAAAAATGAGCCATTGTAGAGAAGCCGACTCCTGAAATCTTGGGGTTGATTTGTGAAATATTGTGGATGACTCCTGAAGTCTGTTGGGAAGGATCCCTCATGAGTGTGGAATACAGATCTCCGGATTA
>KE506343.1:161339-175899 GCA_000441515.1 Elaeis oleifera
TCAATTCAAGGAGCAACAAAAAGATACAATAAAATACGTGGATCAACCCAAGACTTACCTCCACGAGGTATGCAAGCTTCATTATGAAAGAAAATAAATACAAGAGAAGATCATATATTCTTAACTCTCATAAATCTCTCTCTTTCAACAAAAAATACTCACCCTTATAAAAGCTCCACAAAAAACCCAAGAAAAGCCTTCTTTGTAGCTGCTTTCACAGTTCTCTACCACTGCTACTGCCTGTTGCTCATGCCACGTCGCTACTTAAGACCTCTGGCCGACACACATGTTTCTAGAGCCCGTGTACCCCTTTTAAAGGTCTCAAACTCACTTCAGATCGAAATTAGAATTATATCAGGACTCAAGAACTAGTTTGAACCATTGTATCTCTCCTGCAAGTTTCTCTGATCCTCAGATCGTGCATTGTAGACCGTGATAAATTGGCCTTAGACCGCAGCGATCCATGGAGGATGCATGGATCGTGTTTCCTCTTGCAGCCCATGGTGGACCACATCACACACCAGTGCACAGGAACACACATTCTGGGTCGTATGCCCACACTGGGCTGCATGCATCCATAAGCCCACAGTGGGCTACATGCGCAGCAACGGTCTAGGCACCCGCAGGCCGAGCTTGTGGGCTGTGCCTCTGGGCCGCATGCCGTGGGCTCCTCTATCTTGGATTACTGTGGGTCGAATTCAAAGCACCAAAATCAATAAATCTCCATCTCGACTCGATATTCGATGTCCACTTAACTTTAAGAGTTTCTGGATAATCTTGTCCTCATGTCTTGGGATAATATCTGGCTGCTCATGGATGGACAAATATGAGAGTCGAGCTTGACCGCTCGATCCCATCTTCATCATGTGCTGTGACCTGTCAAACCTGAGATCTGCTCGGGATAGCCTCTTATGGCAATGAAAACTTCACCCTGTGACATCGTCTGTCATCTTCTTTAGTCTTCTGTCTCGTGCCCAATCCACCTATACTTGGAGCTCCACTTCACTCTGAGCTCCATCGGCTCTTGAAGCTCCACCTCGTGCTGAGTTTTCTACTAAGAGATAGTATCCTCCATACCTCTTTTCTTCAATATGACTCTACTACCGCATAAAATCTTTAAGATTCCATCATCAGCTCTCCACCTGTAGCTGCTTGAATCTAGTTTGCTCAATGAAATTAGATTTTTCTTGAAGCTGGGTATGTATCGGATCTCACCCAACTTCCTCACTGCTCCAGCATATATCTTCAAGCTGACAATCCCTTTGCTCTTGATCGCACATATAGCTCATCCATCTGACAAATGAACAGTACTCTCACTACTCTATAGGGAGTCAAACATCTCTTCTCTGTAATACACATGATACAAACATATAGAATCTAAAATTTACTATGAGAAAGAAGTAGATACCTCATCAAATACTAGAAGAACATCATCACTTGCTTTGTATCGCTACCTTAGATCGCCATCATTGTAGTAGCCTTCATCTAAGCTCTGAGTTATGGGCAATCTCTGACTCAATGCCCTAACTCATCACACTGACAGCATCTGATCTTATCTGAGTCCCTCATCTTGGACTTGGACTGCCCACTTTGCGATCCTCTGCCGCTTCATCTTTTGCCACCACCACCTCCAGTCACCGTCAAGGTCGAGTTACCACCTAAACATGAAGCTCGATTCTCGCACCTAAGAATTTCATTCTGGAGAAGTGCAGAAGTGACCTCTTCCATCTTGATGGTGCTCTTTCCTATAAAAAGAGTAGTTACTAAAGACTCTATAGAAGAGAAAAGCGATGAAAGCAAGACCAATATTCTGATCTTCTCCTCAACCTTCTCACAAACTCTGAGGAGATTAGTGAGGATCTTCTAAAAGTTACTAAGATGCTCTTGTACGCTCTACCCCTCACTTATTTGTAGCTAGTAGAATTGCTTGTAGAGGAAGAGAGCATTGGTGATTAATTTCGTCATGCACATCTCCTCGAGTTTTATCCACATCACTATTAGAAAATCTTGCTAAGCATATGGATCACCATATCACCCATCAAATACAAGTAAATCATACTCACCAGCTGCATCTGGAGCCACCTCCAATTCTTCTTCTTCATGGTAGTCAGCTTTTTTTCGTATAAGAGAGTATTGATCAACTCTTGTTGGATGAGCACATCCTTTACCCTTGCTTACCATAGGAAGAAATTACTCTTCTTATCATATCGATTGATCTCTATCTTGATTGAGCGTGTTCTCCATCTTCTTCAACCTCGATCAACACCACCGCAATCTGGACAATCGCATATGCTCTAATATCACTTGTTGAGAAGGATCCCTCACAAGTGTGAAATATGGATCCTCCATCCAAGATCACTAACCCAGATGATGATGTCGATATCGCAACAAGAGGAAAGAAGAAAATAAAAGGACACAATCAAATATATGAAACAATCCAAGGCTTACCTCCATGAGGCATGCAAGTTTCACTATGAAAGAAATAAATGCAAAAGAAGATCACACATTTTCAACTCTCACAAATCTCTCTCTTTCAATAAGTACTTACCTCTTATAAAAGCTCTCACAAAAAATCCAAAAAAGCCCTCTTTGCAGCTGCTCTCACAGTTCTCTGCTGTTGCTATTGCTTACTGCTCACGCCATGCCACTACCTGAGACCTCTAGCCGACACATGTTTTCAAAGCCCGTGTACCCCTTTTAAAGATCTTAAACTCACTTCAGATCAAAATCAAAATTATATTAGGACTTAAGAACTAGTTTGAACCATCGAATCTCTCCCACAAGCTTCTTGGCCCTCAAATCGTGCAAGATCACGCACTGTAGACTGCGATAAACTGGCCTTGGACCATGGCGATCCACAGAGGATGTGTGGACTACGTCACACATCCGTGCATAGGGCCACACGTGTTTTGGGCCACGCACATTGCAGCAGCTTAGGCGCCTGCAGGTCGGTCCTGCGGGCCATGCTTCTAGGCTGTGTACTGTGGGCTTTTCTGTCTCGTACTGTTGTGGGTCGAATTCGAGATACTAAAAACTAACAAAGTCTTGGGATCGACTTTTGAAGTATTTGATAATTATTGTCTTTTGTTTTTCACCTATGACTTTTTGGGATTGACTTGTGGATGCCTAGGATCAACTTCTTCATTCTACAGAAACTTCCAAAATATTTCAAATACTTCTCCAAATATTTCAATGATTCTTTAATACTTCTCCAAATATTTCAATGATTCTTTAACTTTATGCTTTATTCTTCTAGGCTTCTCCATACTTTTAAACCTTTCAAATTTATGGAGTTTCCTGCAAAACAAATTAACTACTCTAAAAATATACAATCATTAGTATCATACTCAAATATTTTGTATTCATTAAAATCAATCTATTGGGTTAACACTAAATGAAATCTAAATTTGAGTTGACTTGATAAGTAAATAAATATTTATATAACAATATATAATGACTTATTCAGTTTTAGAATTATGTAAATATGTTATAGAAATCGACAAATGGTAGATACTTAAACCAAATAAATATTACAATAACAATGAACAAAACTTTCTCTATCCTAGAATTTTCTATTCAATATCATGTAATTACCTAGATAATGCAACCAAACCAAATTGATCCCATGCTAATCTGACCCAACCAAAATTTTTAGTAAGATAAGGCTAGGTTAGGTTGAGTTGGAAAATCCAACCTATTTGATTTAGATTAGGGTTGGGATCTAAATATTTGGTTGGGTTATTCTTAGCCATTGATCTGGCATTCTCAAGTTGCAATCTTATATAGTCACCGCACCAATAAGAACTATGTTTGGCTAGAGCACTTGCTTTAATGTTTTAAACTTAAATCATTGTAAATTGGAAAAATATGACCAGCTTATGAATCAGTGATTCATTCATCTAGTCGATAAAAATAAATTGTGATATCAACTTATCGCAACAAATATTTTGGTAGCTAATTATTTATGCTATATATAGAAATGACATTTTCAATATCAAAAATATATTTTTTGATTCTTTTAGGGATATTTTATATTAGGAATATCTCTCATAATTATCTCAAAAAATATTCTAATGACCATACTTTTTTCACCAATATCTATCACATGCTTTCCTTGTCCTTCATAATTAGATCAAGGTCTTTTTAATCGAACTTCCAAACAAATTGGATATGTTTATTTGACTCCTGAAAAGATTGGACTTTATCATTTTGCTCTCACTAAGGGACATTACATATACCTAGTTGCTAGTAAATTAAAAAACAAAAGTCTTGATGTAAAATATAAGTTGATGATCAATATCTTTCATCTCGCCCTCTCTAACAAATAGACCCCATTCTTTGACTTGAAGTTTAGGAGTTTAGATGAGACTGTTGGTAGGGTTTGCCACTTTAGCCAATTACCAACCAATAACAGGGAAGAGGAAAATCCTCTTATTGCTTGAGCTTTAGTTTAGGCTGTCACTCTAACCTACAAACTTGGTATCCAACCCAAAGATGGTCAATCGTGACCTAGACCCGATCAAATCTTAATGATGGATGGGTTGGCTGTAGAATCAAAGTCAAATTTATTGAAATTTTAGACTTCAGTTTGATTTTGAGATTTTTATATCTAACCTAGCTTAAACTTGACTTGAGCTTGCATAAGTTACTCAGATTATCACATACATACAAATATTCATAGACATATGCTTTCTTATATCCACATAGATATGCTCATTACACATACATACATATATACATACAATCATAATATATTGGTATTTATATTTTGAAATTTTATTTTCTCAATCTTTAGTCCATTATGTTATATAGTGAACCATCCTTGTTATTTATACAAATATTCATATACACATCCTTGTTATTTAATATGTAATTAACTTTCACAGCATGTATCAGATGTTTGTAAGCTTCTCTCGAGAGGAGAGGATATCTAGGCTCTTATACCCAAAATCAATATTGAGCATCCAAAATAAAAATCTACATCATTGATCATGATCTATACCAGCAAAAATACCTAAGGACCGAGATCATGTATTTTGGTGGTCTCTAACCTATTAATCAAATAGAAAAATAGATGATTAATGTGATGATATACAAAAAAATACTTAAATTGAGAAATATCCATCTTATTTGATCATGACTATATATTTTAAATACAAATAGACTGAAAATCAATAGATTTTAATACTTAGTTCATATAAAAATATAGACTCACATAATTTTAACCATAATATTTTTGCACTCACTTGATGTATAGATTAAAGATCACTAAAATATTTAATTTTATTATTAGATATTTTTAGCGATATATATCATCATCAACAATGTGAATTCTCAGTTTGGGTGTTTTGCTTGTTGATTTTTCATTTGAGAGAAGTAGATACCCTCCATTTAAGATGATAGTAGTCTCTCATTTATGTATGTAAGCATATGCATATATATGTATATGCTTGTACATGAACATATATACATGTACATTTATTGATTTCCATCTGAGAAGAGTGTTGACACTCTATTCTTGAGACGATACTATATCTATGCATATATGTATGCTTACTTGGGATAGAAATTAAGAGATAATAGCAAATTATTAGAGAAGTACCACTTCTCTAGACCAACACTTGGGTTACTAATTTTAATAAAGTTAATAGGCCTCCACATATACTTCTCTAAAGCATGGAACCTTCTAAATTCAAAACAAGGGAGAAATGATGCAGGAACTCAACTAGATCATGCACAAATAATTCTTACTAATGGTTACTTAAACACATTTTGTTTTGTTAGAATAATATGGAGTCCCATCTAGGAATCCTATCCATATATGACCATTGGTGGAGTATCCCTATAAAATAATTACATGGGGCAAAAAAATCATGAAGACAATATTACTCCTGAGGCCCCAAGAGGTGTGGTATGATCACAAAAGGTAACACTCTGGTCATCTACGCTAATAAAGATGATGGGCCTCTAGATCTGCATCCCAAATATGTTGTGTTGAGAAGATACTTGAGAAAATTATCAACAAGATTCTTTATAATTAGAAAAATTATAAGAATACCCTCTCAATTTTAGTTCAATTTTATTTGCACCCTCTATACTTAAAAAAGTATCAAAATGGTTCTTCTAATTTCTATATATTTCAATACGATCTAGCCATTTACTTACCAACAAATAGTATTAGCTTTCCCTCTCAAAAGATAGAAATGCCCTCGCTCATGGATGGCCTTGGAAGAGAAATGTGTTGGAGGATGAGGAGGAAGGGGAGGAGGGGCTGCTAGCAAAGAATACATTGGAAGATGAGAAGGAGGATAAGAGAGTGGGGATGAAGAGAAGGGGAAGATTAGGTTGTCGGTGAGAAGGGGTGGAGGTGGAGGGGGCCACAGTGAAGGGGGATGGTTTATGGGTGTCTTGGAGGTGGAGAAGGATGACGAGAAAAATTGATGAGGAGCTAGTGAAGGAGGTAGATGAATGGATGGAGGGAGTTTCCATGAAGGAAGATAAGTAGGTGAGGAGGAAGGCAAGGGGAAGGGATGGTTTGCCAGTGAGAAGAGGTAGATGTGGAGGGGTTGTCGTACAAGAGTAGGGCTCATGGGTGAATTTGGAGGAGAAAGAGGATGAGAAGAAAAATAGATGAGAAGAAAGGGAAGGAAGAGGGCCACCGGCAAGAAATGAGTTGGAGGAGAAGTAGGATAAGAAGGAGAAGAGGATGGGGAGGAAGTTGGAAAGAATGGGTTGCTGCAAAAAGAGATGGAGGGGTTCACTGTGGAGTGGGATGGCTTATGGTCAGCCTAGAGGAGGATGATGATGAGGAGTAATGGATTAGGAGGAAGGGGAGGAGGTGGAGGTAGAGGTGGAGGAAGCCACTTTGGAAAAAAAGAAATGGATGAGGAGGAAGGAGGAGGGAGAAAGAGGGACATCGATGATGGAGGAGAAGAGGATCAATCGGAGAGGAGGAAGAAGGGATGAGGGAGGAGGTCGAGCTAAGGGTATTGTCATCATTTATAAATAATGGTATCATGTAATGGTCACGTGATATCATTTCATTAATGAAGATAGATGGTTGTGCCATATTAGAATATATCGATAATTAGAATATTCAGTTTGATATTTTTAAAGTATATGAGTGTAAATGAAATTGGACAAAAGTTGAGCGAGTGTTCCTATAATTTTTCTTAGAATTATTATGATAAGGACTCTCACAAAATATGTATAATAATTAATATGTTAGTATGTTTTTAAAAAAATTTAGCTAAGAAAGTTCATAACCTTCAATATGTAAGTTATTGGCAAAATCGCTCTTTGGAAGAACTGTGAGCCACCTAAAGTGATGAGAAGACTGCAGGTAATTTACTCATAAGGAGCATGGCACTTATTTGAGATTAGAACCCAAACGAGCCGTATTCTATTCATGAATGGTTTTTAACTAGATGTCTTTCGCTTTTGAAATCTCCTCAGAAGTATGAGCAAATGAGGCAAGAAGTCAAACAGATCATCTATTTGGTTATTGTTGTGGACCACCACCTCGGCTTTGATCAAGATCTTGGTAGACTCGATCCTCAATTATAGCTAAAGCCACTAAGGGTTGGCTATGGCCAATCTAGAGGAGTTGAACATGAAAATCTAGGTTGGTTGACCTGATTCAATACTTCTCGATCCTGGGGAGACCAGACTCGAACCTTGGGCATGGCCAAGGAGGTAGGTAAAGGTCGGCTACGACTAACTTAAGGAAGATGACTCAAATAAAGCAATAGTCCTAATTTGGAAGGAATCCATTCTTCTCATGATTTTAGAATGGTCAGATAAGGAAGAAAACCATTGAGATTGGATCCTACCCTAAATGGTAACTAACAGCTAGCTCTACATCATGAATGTGGAAGTAACCACCGCCAGTGCGATCTACATTCAATACCTGAGGGTAGTAAGTCTCTCTGGCATACATAACTCTCATTGCCCTTCTATAGGTAGGAGGAGAGGGGTGACCCCAAGTAAGCTCTCGAAAAGCCTCAAAGTGCTCCACTATTTCTCTCTATTCTTCACTTTTCAACTAACTTGAGTATCGAAGGGTCTCCATCAAAAGATCTTTCGATCAGGAGCTTATTGCAAGTCTCACCATAGTTGTTAGAGTCGGCCATTCCAGCATCTCATCCCAGTCAAAGAGTCTGCAATTAAGGAGATTTGCATAATTACAACTCATCGAGATCAGTTTTGATCTCTCTAATTTGGATTTGAGAGCAATAGATTGGCGCTAGAGAAAGGGTTTAAATCTTGAAAGTCTTTGTTTGGGGCTCGTCTTTTGAGAGAGAGAAAAATCATGAGGCCATGAATAGGAGTTTTGAATGCCTCTCACCATTTCAATGGTACATGAATGAATAATATCCATAAGGACGTTGTTGCGTCAGAACCGACTCAAGTACCCCACCTTCTCAATCGACACCAGCGATCTTCAATGAGCCATTCACCAGTCTCGTCCAGTAGGTGCAAGCTCTATCCGTTACTATATGAGGCATGCAACAAACTACTACACCTCAGCCCGATTTAGAAGCTCCACATTAGGATCAAGCTAGATCGATAAGCCAGGACTTATCTCTTCTTAGTCCGAGGTAGGGGCTTAGCCGACTCAACTGACCTGCAAACCCTAGCCAAGGATGATGTGGCATTCATTGACTCTACAATCAAAGAGAGATTCCCCTTCAGGCAACCTTTCTCCTTAGCATCGAGAACCTTGCATAGTTCAGGGTGCCGATATGGAGAGAAGATTTCAGGAGATACAGCGATAGATTGAAGCACTGCAAGGTCGAGCTCAGCAGCCAGGGGTAGAGCTTGACTTCAATACCGACCCCTATTTACTACGAAGATCATGGATGAACCATTTTCAGCTTGATTCAAGATGCCACAACTAGAACCCTACAATGGGACCTCAAATTCTGTCAATCATTTGGAGAGCTTTCAGGCTCTGATGCTTCTTCACAGAGTGACTAATACAATCTTCTATCAGGCATTCCTATCGATCTCGAGGAAGGCCGTTCGACATTGATATTCGAGCCTTTAGTCTAGCTCAATTGATTCTTTTGAGTAACTTGATTGGTTGTTTGCAACCCACTTTGTCAGCAGTCACTGGCAGTGCTATGCCTTGGACTCACTTGTCAGCATCAAGTAGCAGGAAGGTGAATCCCTTCAAGACTACATTAACCACTTCAATATCGCAACTTTAAAGGTACATGATTTGGATCAGTTAGTGGCCATGACCACACTTAAGGTTGGGCTACTCAAGAATGACTTCCTCTTCTTGCTTGAAAAGAGGTATTCTAAAGACTTCACCGAAATATTGGCAAGGGTGGAGAAGTATGCAAATACTGAGAAGGCATAGAAAGAATCCTAGCAGCGGATCCTTAGGGAAAGGAGGAGGTGAGCAAAAGAGCAAGGAGTTTACAGGAGGGCTGACATAGTGATAGGAAGTCCCGTTAGTCTTGCACACCTCCTCCCAATGACCAGCCCAGGTCCCCAATTAGATGATGCTGATCTAGATCTCCCTCTCATAGGTTTAATAATTACACCCCCTTAACACACCCCAAGCTCGAATATTGATGGAGATGGAGCATCAAGGAGACCTTTGTAGGCCGAAGAGGATGACAACTCCTTCTCATGTGTGGAACACAAGAAAGTATTATCGGTATTATTAAGACCACGACCACGATACAAAGGAGTGCTGACAACTCAGGGATAAGATTGAAGCACTCATCAGGCAGGGGCAATTGAGGTGGTATGTTAAAGAGCAGCCGAACCGAGAAGAAGCCAAGCCTGAACCACCTTGACATGAAGATCCCTCAGAGGATAGGCTGGTTGTGGGAGTGATCCACACCATCTCTAGAGGGTAGGTCAGCAACCCTACCTTAGAGCCAAGATGAGCTAAAGAGAAGGAATAGAAGAAGAGGAGGATCGGAGATGAAATCACTTTCTCTGATGCCAACCTGGAAGGAATAAAGTGTCCTTGTGACGATCCCATTGTCATCATTTTAAATATTTCAAGCTATGATGTATGCCATATTCTGATTAATAATAGAAGTTTCATGAATATTTTGTTTTACAATGCATTTGTAAGAATAGTCTACCTCATAACTAGTTAAGGAGAATGGATTCTCCTCTAGTGAGTTGTTTTGGTAACACTGTGCTAGTAGAAGGGGACATGTCCCTCCTCGTGATGGTGGGATGGGCTCTAAGGCACTCAACCATCTAGATCGACTTCTTGATCGTGAAGGCTCCATCCACTTATAATGCTATACTAGATCGGTCAGAATTAGATACCCTCTGAGTAGTAGTATCAACTTACCACTTATTGATAAAGTTTCCTACTTCTCATAGGTTGGGGGGGTCTAACGAGGCCAAAGGTTGGCTAAAGAGTGCTACATTGTAACTGTATGTGGTGAGGTGCTCACAGAGACCCAGCCAATAGAAGAGCTTGATGTTTGAAATGAGCTGATCAACAAAAGGGTCATCCTATAGAAGACCTTATCCAAATTGCAGTGGAAGAGTCTAACTAACCAAAATATTTCAAGTTCAGCTCTAACCTGAGTGATGAAGACTGCCAACACCTCACCTCATTCCTCTGGCCAATGTAGATATCTTTTTCTGATCAGCTTCGAATATATGAGGCATAGATTCGAAGGCCATTATCCATCATCTGAACATGGATCCAAAGCATCATCCTATCAGGCAAAAGTAAAGAAGCTTCACATTGGAATGGCAGAAAGCCATAGAACAAGAAGTCGACAAGCTTTTGAAGACTGGCTTCATTCGAGAGGTCCATTGCCCAGAATGGTTGACCAACATAGTGCTGGTCAAAAAGGCAAATGGAAAGTGGCTAGTGTGCATTGACTACATTGACCTCAATAAGGCATGCCCTAAGGATATTTATCCACTGCTTTAGATCGATCAAATATTGATGAACGCTACATTAGATCACCAATTTTTCTCCTTTATGGATGCCTTCTCTGGCTACAACCAAATCGCATGGCTCCTGAAGATGAAGAAAAATAATTTTTATTACTAACAAAGGTCTTTTCTATTATAGGGTCATACCATTTGGCCTAAAAAATGTGTGAGCAACTTATCAAAGATTTGTCAACAAGCTCTTCAAAAAGTAGATCAGACAAAATATAGAGGTGTACGTGGATGATATGCTCGTCAAAAGAAGGACTGCTAAGCATCACATCACTAATCTCGAAAAGACCTTCATGATGTTGCAACACTTTCATATGAAGCTTAACTTTAATAACTGTGCCTTTGGGATCACTTTTGATAAGTTCCTTGGTTTTGTGGTGTTAGAGCATAGGATCAAAGCCAATGCTGAAAAGATTCCAGTGCTTTAGGAGATGAAGCCACCAAGGATAATAGAGAAGGTACAATGCCTCATGAGAAGAATCATGACTCTTAATAGATTTCTCTCGAGATCAGCTAAGAAGAGTCTATTCTTCTTTGGATTTCTTAAGCAGATGAAGGAATTTCAATGGATGGAGGAATGCCAAGCCATATTTGATGAGCTGAAGAGGACCTCGGTTCGCCACTTCCTTAGCAAACCAGAACCTAATGAGGTCTTATACTTGTATCTCACAGTCTCTTTCCAAGTAGTCAGTTCGATGCTCATCCAACAGGATGGTGCATTTCAAAAGCCTATATATTATATGAGCCGAGTCCACCATGATGCAAAAATTAGGTACATAAGGCTAGAGAAAGTGTATACATGCTTGTGATTTCAACAAAGAGGCTACATTCATACTTCCAAGCTTATACAGTCACTGTCCTCCTCGACTAGTCCATCAGGTTAGTTCTTTACCGACTTCAAACCTCGGATTGGCTGGCTAGGTGGATCATCGAGCTGGGAGAGTAAGACATAAAATACCTTCCTCGACCATCTATTAAGGTTCAGGCTTTAGCAGATTTTGTTCTGAAATGCACTGTCTTTGAAGAGGAGCCCATATCAAAACCTGAGGTCAGGGACCTCGAGGAGTACTGGATTCTCCATGTAGATGGCTCTTCCAACGTAAGAGATTTCGAAGCTAGACTGATCATTACCAACCAAAAGAGTGGTTCCCAAATATGTTGTGCATTTCAGATTTACAGCCTCAAAGAATGAGGTTGAGTAGGAAGCCTTGGTAGCTGGACTTAAGATTGCCAAGGAGCTAAGAGTTTGGCATCTAAGGGTTTATAGTGATTCATAGCTTGTCGTTGATTAAGTGTGAGATGAAGATAAGGCACGAGAGCCTAGCATGATCCAGTACCTGTAAAGGTAAAGGACCTTGCATCCAATTTGTATCTCTGAATTTTAATAGATTCGAAGGTCAAAAAATGCTAGAGCCGATCTCCTATCAAAACTCGCTACTTAAGGAGCCACCGACCTTAAGAGGAGCTTTCAGAGAAATTAGAAAGTTCGAGCATTGAGGAAGCCTTGGTAATGCTGATTGACCATAAGTTAAGTTGGATGGATCCAATCATCTAGTTTTTAGGGATGGAACTCTACCTACTGATCGTGAAGAGGCTAAGAAGTTGAGGTACCAAGCACCTCGATACCTGATAAATGAAGGAAAGCTATATAAGAGGTCATATTCGCTGCTACTACTTCGATGCCTTTATCCAATTGAAGCAGACTATGATCTTTGGGAGGTTCATGAAGGCATTTGCGATAATTACTTTGGGGTAGAGTCCTTGCTTACAAACTACTGTGATAAGATTATTTCTGACCGATTATGCAGAAAGACACAGCTAACTTAATACAAAGATTTGATCAGTGCCAGAGGAATGCTAACATCCAACATCAGCCTTCGACCCCCTTGGCACCGATCATAACATCTTGGCCCTTCATTCAATAGGGAATAGATATCCTCAGACTATTTTCGATTGCCATAATATAGAAAAAGTTTTTGTTCATCATGATTGACTACTTCACGAAGTAGGTGAAAGTGGAGGTGCTGGCATGCATCATTGAAGCTAAAGTCTGTGACTTTATGTGGAAATCTATTATCTGCCAGTTCAGCCTACCACAAGCTATTATTATGGATAATGGATATCAGTTTTATAATGCTAAGTTCATAGAATTCTTCAGGAAGCTTGGGATCGTGCACCGCATGACCATGGTCACACATCCCCAAAGTAATGGAGAGGTAGAGGTAATTAACCGAACCTTATCGTAGGGACTAAAGGCAAGACTGGATCGAGCTAAGGGTCTGTAGGTCGAAGAGCTTTACAATGTGCTCTGGGCCTATGGAATAATGTAAAGATTTTCTATCGAAGAAACACCATCCAACCTAGCCTTTGGGATCGAGACTGTGATACCACTTAAGGTTGGCCTACCTTCATTTAGGATGAACAAGTTTAATGAAGAAAATAACTTGAATGACCTGAGGGCAAACTTGGACTTGCTAGGAGAAATGAGGGAGTGAGCTCGACTTCGGATGGTGACTTACCAATAGAAAGTGGCTCAGTACTATAACTTAAGATTTAGAAGAAGAAGCTTTCGAGTAAGGGACCTCTCTTGCAAAAAGTTGAAGTCCTCATCCAGCCGAATAGGGAAAGTTGTCGCTAAACTAGGAAAGCCTCTATCACATTGATGGGTTGGTGCACTTGAGAGCATACCAACTTCATTGACTAGATGGAACACTAATTCTCCAAACCTAGAACACCGAAAACTTATGAATTTATTATCCCTAATGTAATTTCTTTAAAAATAATATAAAGATCTACTTTTTGTAGATTGAAAATGCCTTCCCCATATTTTCAATCATGAATGGTGAAAAGGCACTCCTCGTCCTCGTCCTTGGACGAGTCGAGTGGAGGCCAAAAATGAGGCCAAAAGACACTCCTTATCTTCGGATGAGTTGAGTGGAGGCCAATGATAAGGCCAACGGATACTCCTCATCCTCGGATGAGTCAAGTGGAGGCTAGCAACAAGGCTAATGAGTACTCCTCATTCTCAGATGAGTCGAGTAGAGATCAATAATGAGACTAAAAGGTGCTTCTTATCTTGGAATGAGTCGAGTGGAGGTCCATGGTAAGGCGAACGAGCACTTCATTTTCTAAGACGAGTGGAGTGGAGGCCAACGGGTGCTCCTCATCCTTGGATGAGTAAAGCGAAGGCCAACAACAATGCCAGAAGGTGCTTCTCATCCTCAAATAAGTTGAGTAGAGGCCACCAGGTGCTCCTCATCCTCAGATGAGTCAAGTGGAGGCCAATGGGCACTCCTCATCCTCAGATGAGTCAAGCGGAGACCAACGACAAGGCCAATAGGCACTTTTCATCCTCAGACGAATCAAGCGGAGGCCAACAATAAGGTCAAAAGATGCTCCTCATCTCAAACGAGTCGAATGGAGGCCAACAAAGCCAATGGGCACTCCTTGTTCTCGAACAAGTTGAGTGGAGACTAGCAATAAGACTAACGAGCACTCCTCATCCTTAGATGAGTCGAGTGGAGGCCAGCGGGTACTCTTTATACTCAGACAAATCGAGTGGCCAATGATGAGGTTAAAAGGTGCTTCAAGAGAAGGCCAACAATAAGGTCAAAAGATACTC
>KE506344.1:120199-130402 GCA_000441515.1 Elaeis oleifera
ATTCGACCCAACTCGTTACTTTTATGTATTTTAATTTTATTAAAGTCAGAATTAGATTGATAATCACGATGTCCTAACGACAACATCGTGATCATATCAGTCCTCTTCTACAGCAAGAAACGAGAAGAAGGAAGCTGCAGTTCAAAGGTTGAAGTTGCAGTCCAGATCATTTGTTGATCAAGATTCATAGAGGTATAGATCTTCTTGAAAAAGAAGGATCTAATATAAGAAGGATTCAAGATTGATCCCTATGGATATCTGTAGAAGTCGGACACGTGTGCAGCTCAAGGACCTTCGAATCTGAGATCATCGGTAGCGGTGAATTTCTATCCATGCAAAGGTATTAAGATTTGATCTCATCCTTATTTTAGTTTTTAGATTATATGCATATTTTTACTCCAGAACTTGGGTAGAATTAGATGAGATCTAATGCATGTGGGTTAAAGGGTTTAACCCGATTATTTTTCTGCTACGATTGAAAAGATTTTTAAAATCTATGCATATATCCTACCTGATTTTCTAACAAATTCGTCAATCCTTCTCTGGCCAATGTATGGTCGGTGGAGATTTTAATGCTACATACAAAATTTTTGAGAGAAATGTTAATCCTCAATCTAAAATATCACTCTTACTTTCTTGTAGCTAATCAGATCTTTGTAACTAATGGATCTACCACTAAAGGGCTAAACTTGCACTTGAAGCAATCACCAGGACCCTCCCATCTTGGTAAAGCTAGATAGCTTTCTTTTTCTTTTGAATGGGACTCTTTATGCCCTAACTCCATTCAGTCTGCTTCCCCAGTCCATGTTCAGATCATACTCCTATCCTTCTTTCATAACTTGAGCCGACAAAAGGAGGAGAATCTTCTTCTTTGAGTACTGTTGGCTTTCTCAAGATTCTATTCTTGAGGTGGTTTTAAAAGCTTGGATGTACAACCACTCCACCTATCCTTGATGCCATGCCTCTCTAGTTTTGAAGCTTCGCAAGACCAGGAAAGCACTAAATTCTTGGAGTGCTGAGATTAGATGGGCCACTTTGAAGGCCAAATCTGATCTCTTACAAAATATTCAGACTTTGGATCGTTTTGAGGAATTTGCCCTTTTACCTGTTGCTGATCGACAGCTAAGAAACTCTTGTAGATAGAAATTGCTCCAAATCTATAAGATTGAAGAGGTGTATTGGAAGCAAAGGGCCAAATCCAAATGGATCAAAGAAGGAACAATAACACTCTTTCTTTCATAAGATAGCTAACTATCACGAAAAGAATAATTGGATTTCGCATGTCACTTGGAATGGTCAGATTATGCATGATCCCAATCAAATTATGATGGTCTTCTCTTCTTACATAAAGGAACTTTTAATAAGCCTACTGCTTTTGTTTGGATCTTAATCAGGATGATCTCTATGATTCTTCTGCCTTGAGCCTTGACAAGTCGAATCGCTTATTCACCATGGAAGAGATCAAGGATGCAGTCTTTAGCTTTAACTCAGATAAATATCTTGAACCTGATGGTTTTCTTTGATTTCTTCCATCGCTTGTGAGATATTATCTGTCTAGGTATTTTGCTCTATTTCAACAGCTCTTTGATTCAAACTTGGATTTATCCCATCTTAACTATGCCTTCTTGGCCCTCATTCCTAAAAAAGAGTCGGCATCATCCCCTACTGATTTCCGACCGATCAATCTCATCCACAATTGTGTCAAAAATATTTTTTTGAAGGTCTTGGCAAATACATTAAAGCCTCTTTTGAATTCTCTAGTAGATTCAGTGCAGACTACATTCATAAAGGTAGATCAATCTTAGACAATATATTCTATGTTAATGAGATCTTTCACCTCTCTAAGAAGAGTCTTGACCTTGATCTAATTTGTAAGTTGGACTTTTCTAAGGCTTTTGATAAAATTGACACCGATATATCTTGAAAATGCTACATTTTAGAGGATTTCCACCTAAATGGTGTGGCTAGATGAAAAACCTTCTCAATTCTTCCAAAGTGGTTGTTCATTTCAATGGTGATTACGGGGCTTGGATTCCTTACAAAAGAGATATTTGGCAAGGTGATCCATTATTACCCTTTCTATTTTTCTTTCAACTAATTCTTTATGCAAACTTCTCAACAAAGCTGCTACCTCTCATATCTTCTCTGGCCTTGGAAATCCTTATATCTTAGGGGGGTCTAAGATCTTGCAATATGCTGATGCTATGTTGATTTTTGTCAAAGCTGATAGAGTAAATATTTCAGTACTCAAACTAATCCTATACTATTTTGAATTAATTTCTTGTCTGACTATCAACTTTCAAAAAATTTCTATTGTGGTCATGGGATCTGATTCTAGAATTTTAGTGGACTGTGCCTCATGGTTGAATTGCAAGCTCTTTTCTCTTCCTCTTAATTACCTTGGATTACCTCTTAAAGGACGTCGGCTTGCAAAAATTCATTGGTTGCCTCTTATTCAAAGATTTGACTCCAAACTTACTGTGTGGAAAAGCAAATTTATTTCGTTTGGTGGAATGATTAATGTTGTGTTATCATCCCTGCTAGTCTACTTCTTGTCTTTCTATAGATTGCCTACTTGGATTGTTAAGAAACTGGATAAAATTAGACCGACCTTCCTTTGGAAGGATTCAGATTTTGCTAATGGCATCTCCTACAAGGTCTTCTAGGCAAAGTTGTCTTCCTAAGAAAGGTGGGCTGGGGATCAAAGATTTGAAATTCTTTAATCAATCTTTGCTGGCAAAATGTGGCTGGAGGTTCCTGAAAGAGAAGGTAGTGGAAGAAAATTGTAGCTGGTGCTTACTTCAAGAGGTTCAAACTCTCTGAAAATTGGAAGCCTAAAAGACTTTGTTCCAACATTTGAAAGGATATCATCAAATCCCTGTCGCCTGTTTGGAACAGAGTAAGATATGATGTTGGAAATGGTCTGAATGTTCCTTTTGGCATGATAGTTGGTTTGCCTTTGCTCCTCTCAAAATTCTATTCCCCAATCTCTATGCTTGTTGCTGTGGTAAGAAAGGTTTAGTCGTCTCTAATTTTAATGCAAGGGTGGGGTTATGGCGTGTTCGAACCACTTCTCTTTCTATAGCTGTGATGCAGGAAAAGCTGACTTACTCTCTATTCTTGCTGATGTTCGATTGAATGCTGACCCGGGCAGCCGGAAGCATCGGGTAACTTTACAACTTCTTATATAAATTTCTTATCTCTAGAGGTGTGAAATAGCCTATGGCAAATTTGATTTAGAAGTCTAAAGTTCTATCGAAAGTTAAATACTTCTTATGGTTGGCCCTTCTAAATAAACTTAATACCAAGGAGATCCTTCGAAAGAATTAAATAGGAATGTTGGTGGTTGTGTCCTTTGCTCTAGTGCCTCTGAATCCACTAATCATCTGCTAGTTAATTGCTCCTTTACCTCCCAAATTTGGTCTTGGATCTCTGACAGGCTAAACATTTCTCCTGTTCCCTCAAGCTTGTCTCAAATCTGTGATTCATGGCATAGGCAGAATTTCAAACATGACCTCCAACATTCGGCTCTCATGTTGATAGTAGTTGTGGCATGGCATTGCTGGAAAGAATGAAATTCTCAGATTTCCTTAACAAATCTTCATCAGAGAAGTTGCTTTTTGGAAGGTGATTCATTTATTCAATGACTGGTCCATTCTCTATAAGCATCTCCTCAAAGACAATGGAAGTAATGGTGCTGACCTTCCTTCCAGAGGAGAGGACAGTGCTTAGCTGGCTGCAATTCATCCTTTTACTATACTTCCCTCTTGGTTGCCTTGTTTCATTTTGAGATGATGATGAAGAACCTTGCAACGGTGAACTCTATGATTCTTTCTGCATCTATGCCTTAAGATTTCTTCTGAGTCTATTTTGACCCTTTCCTTCTGAATGTTTTCCCTTGGGCATTTGCAATCTTCTCCTTTAAAAGTTATTGTATAATCTTATCTTTAGTTCCTTTGATACATTATACAGTTATGTTTGTTGAATAAATTTCTGATGGCTAATGGAATCCTGTTAGCCTCCAACTTCCTCGAAAAAAAAAAGAAATAAAACTACAAATGTGAACTGATAGCCAGTAATAATAAAAAGGCTGAAAACTTATAAGCGAATATGTCATTTCCCATATGTTTTTTTGGTATGCCAGTATGCCACTGAACGATGAAGGATATACTTATGGGTAGCATGCATCTCAAATATTGTTGTAGACGGATTCTATTCCACCGCCGAAAAGGATAAAAGGGATCTCATCTCGTTTAAGACTTTATAATGTGAAGGGATGAACAAAGCTACGGTATGAAAAAGACGGCCTTCAGCGAGATCTTTAGTTTGTGGTCATCAGACCCCCGTAGCCAACAACAACAAGGGCTATGTGCAACAATAATCTATCAAGTCTCCAATCATATTTGATGACACCATTGGACCTTTTTTGTTTTGATGGAAGACACCATTGGACTTATGAAAGCAAACGCCATATTACCATTATTATCGCTATTTCCTTGGAGAGAGAGAGGATAAGAGGAAAATATCATACAGACATGATCTTCCATAAACTCTTAAAAATAAAAGGGGAAGCAAAGTCACTTGGTGGATTAGGCATTTAATTCGACTACAGTCACCAACACAACAAAGGGATGAAATTGGATGAAGAAAGTGACACAAAGCATAAAATGTATCATGTTTGTCCACAAAGGGTAGGAAAATACTTGAAGAGAGAGAATTACAAAGAGAAGTGTTGCAAAACCGAGAGAGGTACTAGTTGTCAACCAAGGGAAAGTCAATACCCGAACCAACCCCCCTTGCGTAGTGGTGGTGGGGAGTGCTTGTAATTGAATTGACCAACAAACAAACCAACACCACATGGCAAGGAGAGTCTGAGGTGCGTTCTTGACTTACCACAAATAAAGCTCCAAACTCCTCTCCTTCTCCTGTCCACCTGGAGGAACGAAGAAAAAGAACAGGAAGGAAAAAGAACATGGTTAGAGGCTAGTTAGACTAAATTATTTACTAACTGAGATCTAAATTACCAGGAGAGCAATGAGAAGCGTCCAACAAAAAGAGAATTTGATTGAAAATTAAGTATAATTAGCAAAACCGAATAGTACAAACGGTTTTAATGACATTCATGCAAACCTAAAGAAAAATTTACTCTCCACCTGTTTTTTGTGAGGCAGCAAAATTTTTGAAAGAAAACCGAGCAAGCCTTGACATGATAAACGTTGAATTCTCACCATCGTGAGAAAAGCAAAAGTTTCCTTCAAATTTTCACTGCAGAAGTTATATGAGTGAATTTTCTAAGACAAAAATCAGATTAACAAACCTTCAGCTCTCTACGCCACTCCCCGCGTCCACCAAAAAAAAAAACACTAGGCTCAAAACCCTCAACATTCTGATGTTATGAACTCCCTTCAGACACTTCCACATGCATTCAATATAAAAAAGGGAAGAAAACCATGGCTTAAAAACCTCAAAATTCGGATGTTATGAACCCCCCATAGAGCTCATTGGTCCGATATTTAATACCACAAAAGAGAAGCTAAACTGGAAGTAACCTTATTCAAGCAGGAAAAATGAAGAAAAAAAACTAAATTCAAGAAGGATAAATGAATAAAAAAAAAAACTAATTTCAGATCAGTTAGTTCTGAAAATGTTTAATCTTACCTTTATATTTATAGTCTTTAGGTTTACTGGGCACTTTCACCCGACACCGCAGCCTTGATTCTTTCAACAGTACAGGCAATGAGGCTGTTAACCGTCGCTACCGACCCAAGTGAGAGTTTGGCAGTTGGGACCGAGTCGACGAGGATTTGGAACGCAACAGTCAGGAGTGATCCACCAGAACCAACCTCCCCTACGCCCCACCTGGCATCCCAGTAGGACCATCAGGGAGGATGGCAAAGCCGGATGGCAGAAGTGCAACATAGTCAGGGTCACCGCCACTTAGAACCACATTCATAGCAACCATATCCACTGGAGCATAGATCACATAGGAGCCCGTTGGATCAGTGCAGCTCTCTTGTAGTATCAACATGTTGCTCTGGTTCGAGTTTGCGCTCTAAGATCATATCATTGAGTGAGGTATACTTAGTACATGTAACTCATGAAGTGGTGCAAAATAAGAAGTGTTTCCACAGAAGTTACTAAAGCAAATAGTTGACAAAATAACTAACTTATGATTATCTGAAGTCAGACTAAATGCATGAAGACATGGAAGTGCAATCGAGCGACAAAAAGTAAGAAGGAAAAAAAAAAAACGAACAAAGTTTTGATATTTATAAGCTTACATTGACGCGGAGGAGAGAGACGCAGTTGCCGTGATCTCGGCCATTGGCGATGTGAGCCATTTCCTGAACTACACCACCATTGGAGAGGATATCCCACTGTGAATGTACCAATAATCCAGAGATATGCGAAGTTTAGTGTTTCTTATCTACCCTTTTCAAACAATATATTATTATTGCAATTGCAAAATTTATTATTCCCCTTATACTACTATAATAAATTAAGATATGACTACAGTACAATGGGAACTAGGTTCCAAATCAGTAACAAAGCCTTATTCTAGTGGAATTTTGAAGTCAAATTCAACCATATTTCAGCCCCGTTCTTAAGGAGAAGAATATATTTAGTTATTCTGATTGGAATACCTCACTGCGAGAGCTCTCATTACGGAGGAAATCGAAGACCCTCTTCGGTGGGACAGGAAGCCAGAAGGAAGTGGCAGCATTGAGGACAATACCAGGTGGCCTGCCGGGATCGTCAACGCTCTTTCTTGTCATGACTCTTACATCCTCTGCACCACTACCGGATAAAGTAGTCCACTGATGTGTAGTTGAGGCAGTCACACCACCACAAAGCTTATAACCATCCTCTCAGCTAGCTTCAACATGCTCTTCCTCCCTTCTGGAGTAGTTATCACTGTGATACCAAATCATCAAAAAAATAAATAAAATAAAATAAATAAATAAATAAATCGTGGATCCAAGAAAAGAAATCACTTGTTTACTATATATTTCACATCATAATTGAATTCATTCTGAAATAAAAGAATGAATTAATCATTACCACCAATGTCCCCAGAGGGGATGTTACTAGCCATTACACTTGCCAGGCGCTCACACTGTCGATCCAAAGTACTGACCCACCGTTTAGCACCAAATGCTAGGCCTGAGTTGACCAAAGGTTTGTATATATTGTGAACAGACCGGTCATCTACTTCAACATGTTCCACCCAAATCACCTATGAAATGTTTTAGAAACAAATACGTTTATACCATTTCCAATAAGATAAAGGTCTAAGATAGCGAAAGCTAAATTTGATATAATTAGGTGGCACATAAGAATTTGCAGAGCTGATTACAGATATGGGATAAGACATGGTTGATACGCTCATGTTTAGATTTGTACCCGAGTCAATTAACTATTTCTACGTGCTTGTTTACCTTTGAGTAACCATTCGGCATTTCTTGAATTAAGCAGCCTGATGGCCTTCTTCGACATCTCAATGCGGGACTTGGACGTAAGCTGTCCAAGGAACATCAACTACTGCCCAGGTTCCTTCAGCATGCTGCTTGCAATACCTCACGAATAAACTCTCACGAGTTGGAACCAGTGGAGATGGTACTTGGAATTCCGCTGACATCTGACAGTTCAAAATCATAAGGTCTTTATTCTTGTTAAACTGGAACAAAATTTATCAGAAGAATGAGGACAAGTCATTTTTTCTGTTGAGAAAATAGGAAGCTGTACATGAGTAATAAGCAAGATTTAGTACATGATACAGATACCACCCTGCAAGAGAACACTCTGAGGTCTTTTTTGATCTAGAGAGGCTAGATAAATTTGAATACAGTAATCTCCAAGTCAACAATTACATGATTATTTCACCAAAGATAACTATATGATTAAAATTGTATTGAGTTAGAAAAAATGAAATCTAAATAAATAAATTTGGAAGAGTTAGTCAGATCAAAATTCTTTCTGTGCATGATTACTCATTTTAGAGTTAACTTTGAGTTTTAACGCAACAAATTTACACATTATTTGGTTGTCTTCTCATGCTTCTGGAACATAAAGGCATGGAGTCTTCTAACAGGAATATATAAAGGCGCTCACATTTTTGTGTGTCAAGTTAAATGTTTATCATAAAAGATATAAAGGAGGGATAATCAGAAAAGACTCTATTTGCGAACGATAAGGTAATGAACTGAGATTTTCTTTGAACAAATGAAATTTATTTCAGTCAGTGTCATACAGAAAATGTTACTTATGTCAAACTTTAATTTATTGTCCATCCAGCATTAGCGCTCCTTGAGGTTGAGTTCTCACGTTAGTAAATAATTAAAACCAAGTTTCAGTAAGAACAAAATTCAGACCTATTTTAACATAGCTATATATATGATCTTGTGGTTGCAACCCCTCTCCTATCAAGAGAAAGTTCTAACCTTGGGTGGTGTTTCCACAACTATTTGACATGGATAACACTTCCATCATTTCTATGAAATGATTGATGGTGCAGACATCATTATTTTGAAGCAAATAAATGATTAATATATAATATAACATATCAATTTCTTTTAGAAACTTGATAAGGCATTGCTTAAATTTTTGTTTAATACAAAATCAGATGGTAAGGAAGTTTTACTTGGTTTTATACTAGAATCTCAGTTTCCTTAAAGAAAAGCTATAAGTACACCACCTATTTAAAATTCGCAATACATACTCAGGAAACATCACCCAGTGTGAGGACCCAAATAGGTGTTTTAATCCAACAAGCACTATGACCTAGGTAGATATTAAGATATACAGGACCAATAAATCCAAACAACAACTTTCTAGCTAACACTTCTAGGTGAAACCCTTGGTTTATACAAATAATATCAAATTGGACTTGGCAAGTGGCCCATGTCAACAAGCTAATCTTAGTATTTACAACTTGATTTGTATGGATTTGGATCTTTATAGTATAGTGATAATGCCAAAACTTAAAACAAGGAAAGTATATGAAGATCCATGTGGGCATTTGTTTAATTCCATATTGGATATGCACTGTGCAGATTTTAGATACTTGTAAAGATCATGATACTTTTCACTAGTCTTTCTGGATGAGGTTGTAGGTTGTTGCACCCAGATTCTAAAACCCCCTTCCATGTAGAGGAAGGTACAACAACTAGACTATAGAATTTTTTTTTTCTTCATTAGATAGGATTGTATATATGAGTCTAGTTCCATCTAGTTGGAGGCTGTACTACAATTTTTTTTCAGAATTTTGGTTTATATCATGGTTTACATCTTCACCGATACCAGCTCCATTTTATCATCTCCAAACATTCTTGAGACCCAAATCAGTGACCACCTTGTTGTAGTCTAAAAAGCCTCATCAATTACATCTACCAATATCTTACTTACAAAAAATACTTACATCAATAAACATATAAAGCTGGTATACAATGTCAATATGTTATACATTTATAGATGCAATCAACTGGCAAAGATAATTGAAGTAAAAATATCACATGATACCATGCAGCATACGTAATTGCTGGTACAAGGCGTAGTAATGTCATAAATACACAACATATATAACATTTATTGTATAGATGTAATAATTAACAATCACATTTATTGTATAAATCATTCCAGTCTTGTACCTTTACCATGGACCATACCTATTGCCTTACCGATGGAAATGAAAACAAAAATACATTTCATGACATCTGTGTACCTAGATATGCATACAAATTTATGTATATGAACATGTTGGAAAACAAACTATTTAAAGGAGTATAGCGCTCAAAATTTAGTCATTCATGTACAACCAAGGCAAAGAACAATTAGCTCTATGACATCAAAACCTGCAAACACAATTATTACAATTTAAATGGCATTTATTACATTTAAAATATAACATTTATCTTGAATTAATTATGAACAACCCACTAGAGCAGAATTCAGCTTTAAATACTAACTGCTTTCTGAATTGCTCCCTGGACTTATTGACGCATAGAACCGCACAAAGAATCATAACTATGGCTGTAAGAATAAAAGAAAAGGTTATGCTTTTTCCAGGTTAGCTATATTATTTCAATGTGTATGAATTTAATTTATATGCTTACTACTTCAAGAAAAGAGAGGCTAAACATGCGCGCGCGCGCGCACAGAGAGAGAGAGAGAGAGAGGAGGTACTACCTACTTGCAGAGCCTCCT
>KE506345.1:12771-23561 GCA_000441515.1 Elaeis oleifera
AATTTTAATTTAAAAAAAATAGAAAAAAAATTGAAAGAAGAACTTCTTCTCCAAGGCTGCGCACAAGAAAGAAGACCCTTCTTCTTTCTTCTCTTTCTCTCATTGGGAAGAATTTTTCTTCTTCAATTTTCTGTTGTAAAATCAGCAGAGAAGCCTCTCTTTGACACCTAAGAATCAGTAGCAAAAGCTGTCAAAAATCTTTTTAAAAGAGGAGGAAAAGAAGGGTTGGCGTCATGTGGAATTGGTTGGACGCCCCTCATTATTATTTTTTTTTGGCGACAAGAAAGAGGGACGCCTCTTATCTCATGAACAAGAGAAGAGAAAAGGCACACTTCTGATTTGGGCATGAGAAACTCCATGTGAAGAGATGTGGGGCATGAGGATTAAATATCACATGGGATTTTGAGTTGGTTAAGTCCTATTTCAAATAGGATTCAAAAATCTTGTTCCAACTCTAACTAATCCTTGGACCCAATCCTAACCAATTTAAGAATTAGTTATAACAAACAAACTAATTAGGTCCTAACTCAATTATTAAATCAATTAGACCCCAATCCAATTGAAAATTAGTTAGATTAAAATTCCATTGATCCAGGGATAGATTCTTAATGGATATCAGGAAAGTTATTTAATAATAAGGCTTGATCCAATCAAACCTATTATCCAACAGAGTTTGATCCAATCAAAATATATATAAAACTAATTGAATCCTATTCATCTTAAAATTTGATTTGCATCTCTGTAATCAATAGAAACAAGCCCTATTATCCAATAGGGATGCATCCAATCAATCCAAAGCCAACCTAATTGAATCCAATTTAATTAGATCTGATCCAATCTTCATTGCTTAATCAAATTGAGCTAATTAACCATCATATTATTAATTAATTATTCTTCTAATTTACCAACCATTAGTAAATAATTTATTACAACCTTTGTAAAGAATTAATCATTAATCATATTGATAATTAAACCCTTTAATGATTCATAATCGTCGATCAACCATTTGATCAGACAGGTACTTCTATGTATGTGACCCCATAGGTTCGAACTTAAGCCGATAGCACAAGAATAATTCTTATACTAATCAATTTTATCATTTAGCAATAGTTCCGGATGTCTGGATAGACCGAATGTTTGCCCAGCAATACTCTACAACCCATGTGGATATAGTTACCGTATAATTCATCCCTTTGATACTTGATGCTCAAGGACGACTAAGGGTTAAACTATCAATCCAGGAAGAGTGGTCTATATTGTGTCTCAACCTTAAAAATCTTGTGACTTCTCACTAAGACTACTTTGGCCAAAATTTTGCTGAATTGAAATACAGTGATGCATCATCTCCAATTTACTTGGAGCGGTCAATCTCATCTTGACTTGCACTCAAACTTCACAAGTACTTAACTGTATCTAAAAACTTTCCATCATCGAATTAAATATTCAGATAGTCCAATACTAAAACATAGTGAGTTGCTCGCAAGTCATTGAGGTAGCCTCAGGTCAGAGGGACACTTATACCCATATCCCATCAATGCAACCCTTGACAGTAGAGTGCTCCAGAAGTGGTCATATTCAGTGAAATGTATTCCTATATTCACCCGTATGCCATACCCATATCACCACACATCTTGGTTAAGAGGATCACCAACTAATATGGTGCACAATGACCTACACTCAATACAGTTATCATCCTTATAATAATTGTATCATTTGATCATGAGTAAGATTTAAGAACCATATGATAAATCTTCCTTCATCATTTTGGAAGTAACTCTAAAGACTTCATCATAACATTTGAGTTCTATTTAGAAAGATGTATTTCTTATGATGAATCTGTCAAATAATATTTATCATTTTATAATTCATATATATGTATGGAGTACAATCATCTACAACCTAGATGACTAACTTTAAGACACATTTCTCAACAACTCCCACTTGGATAAAGCCAATTAGATTAGTATCAAATACCCATCTTCCATTTGAGATTATCGAACTCATTAGATCCAATTGCTCTAATCTATGGGTCGGCCAAGTTCTCCTTTTAGTCGATCTTCCTACGGTCGATCTTATTTCAATTTTATCGAATAAGATGATTGCAATGCAGAATGTATTTGGTCTTCAGATGGAACATCAGTTCTTCAGCTTGAGCTATGGCTCTAGTACTGCTGTCAATATAGAAGGACAGGACCATCAATGGAGGGTGTCACTCCAAGCTCGCTGATGAACTTTCATAACCAAAGAACTTCTTTACCAGTATTAAATACCGCAAAAAACTCTATATCATAAATAAAACTGACTACTGACTACTGCATGGAACCTTTCCAACATGTTGCTCCTTCTTTTAGGATAAAATATAACTCGACACAACTTTATCATTTTGATCCAACTAGAAACTGGAATTAATATTTCATAGGTTTTAAGTCAGATTCTTTATAAACGAGCCATTGATCCTTAGTATTTCATAAATATCTAAGAACGATTCTCATAACCTTTCAAACCTTTATGAAGAATAGAGATGACAATCAAGCTTTTATTCTCTATAATGTAAGAATATCATTCTTGATTAAGAGAATTTCATCCAAATAATACAAAGAATACTTTTACAGAACTACTAGCTCAATTGTACATACAGAATTCTACTTCATTCTCAACAAAGTCATATGTTCAAAATATATATTCCAACTTCAAGAAGTTTAATTCAATCCGAATGGACTTGAGGATTGTCACAAGGAAAATGTCTCGTCATAGTCAACACTATAATTTTGATTGAATCCTTTGACAACTGGATAGAATTAATAGGTCTCTACCTTTCCATCTGTGCCTCTTATCTATCTAAAATTCACTCACACCCTATGGGTCTTACCCTTTCAGGTGAATCAATGAATGTCTATACATCATCGTTCTTCATCGACCTCATTTCAGATTTAATGGCTCCAAGCCACTTCTCAAAACTAGATCCTTGTATAGCATCCGTATGAGAGATCAAATCCCCATCTTGAACTTAAGAATTGAAGTATCTATTCAGCTGACATGATACTCTACCATATCTACTTAGAGATGCCTTTACATTGAGCTCTGAATTTGATCTAATCAACTTCGATTCTGTTGGTTTGTGTCAGAGTCGGTTCCTCTACCCATCAAGCTTCACTAAGCTTGATCTTAACGACATCAGTTTCTTCATTAAAAACTTTTTTTCAATAAGAACACCTTAAGATTTATGAACATCTCATATCCATCAAGAAGGTAGAAAAATATCTTTAAAATAATATTTATCAGATCAAGATCCAAACTAATCGATTTGTGAATATTTCACATAAGTTTGGCACCTCAAATTTTAAGATAAGAGAGTATCGAATTAACCAAATCTATATCTCATATGGAGTTTTGATAACTGATTTGCTCGAAATGTTCTTAAGCACATATCAAGTAGTCTCTAAAACATAACTTTAGACAGACTAGCAAACCTATAGTAGACTGAACCATGTCAAACAAAGTTCAATTCCTCCTTTTAGGCACCTTTTTAATCAGTGGTGTCCCAGGAGAGATCCATTGAGAGAGAATCTAATTTTTCCTAGATATATCAAAACTTACTATAAAGATATTTACTTCATCGATCAAATCGATTAGTTCTAATACTCTTTGTAGTCTATTTTCTACCTTATTATGGAATCATTTGAATATTTCAATCGATTCAAACTTGTGCTTCATAAGCAAGATGCACCCATGCCAAGATAAGTTGTCAAAGATTTTAATGAAGTAGTAAGCTCTCTTCTGGCACTTATGTTCATGAGTGCAAATACATAAATATGTATCAAACTCAGAACATCACCGACTCATTCACCCTTCCAATAAAGGTGACTAAGTCAATTATGCCAAAGGCAGGCTTCTATGATATTATCTAATCTAAGATGCTAGTTAGATATGTACTTTACACTAACAGACTATGATATTGAGTTTATGTCATTTTCAATTATCCACTCACTATTGTAGTATCATTCACCATGATATTACAACAATCATACTTATTAACACCATCAATGAGATTAAACAATAGTGATAATCAATTAAAATGATATCGTCAAGGTTGAAAATAAGTTCGATGATTCCTAATGTTAAGACTAAAACAAACTTCCATGTCTTACATTTAAGAATCTCTTATCATTTTCAAATCTTCTACTATTCTGAAGTCTTTTGCAACTATTTACAAACATGACTTGTACTATTGGTATCCTATACCCAGGTAGTAGTATTACCAATAGAGAAATTTTAAGAAGTTATCATATAACTATCTTGACCAGCAATCATTTGCTGATTTCTCCTTTAAGCCTGTTTGGGTTAACCTGAGACTTCTTGATCAATTTGCTCAAAAAACAATACTTAACTTCTGATACTAACTATAGAAGTTAGGTCTGATAATATTGTCACTGTCTAATAGTGAACAGAATGACAATATTCTAGTCATTTCTGAAAAAAAATAATTAACCTATTAGTATATGAACTATTTTAAGCCTAAAGACTTGAACTTTAGTCTAAAAATTTTCTCACTATTTTATACGAATTAGTAGTCTCTATCTCTAATTCGAAGAATTATCTTAATTCTTTAGCGGGTACTAAAATCTACACAGACTGTATATAGGCCCGAGGATAGCTCGATCAACCCATATGCACTTATGGGTAAATTCTCAACTAATTATTTTTTCAAACAACTTCTAGTATTTAATTTACTTCAAACTTTATTTCAGTAGGTGATGGGCCTCCACTGAAAGTCCCAGTTAGGTCCAACCATTAACATGAACCTACTCAGTGATTCTAACCAAAGAATGATGAGGCCTGAAAATGACTCAACCAACCTGACCACCATCAGAGAGACTCGACTGAGTCATCATATGATGAATAATAATTCTATTATTCAGAAAAATACCAGACGGATAGTGCCTGCAATGTCAATCTGAAATAATGGATCTATTACCATCACCTTAATGGGAGGTCATGATCTAATTATCCCCATAACTAGCTTATTTATGGACTTAATAAATTAAAAATTTAATTATATCTTTTAGAAGATATCAGTCGATCTATAAGTCATAAATTCTCTCACTGACTTCACTAAGTCATGAAAAGGACTAGTGACTAACGAGTCCAATCGGCACGTCGTAAATCCTCCCATTGACTTCACCAAGTCATGAGAAGGACAAGAGACAAGTTGGTCCAAGACATCTAAATCAGTCATACTAATTAACCTTAATGGTATGGGCTAACTCGAATCACTCAGCGATCTAATCAAAATCTAATTTACCAAATTGGCCAGGTATGTAAGATCGGTGGAGGATTTGCTAAGCTTGCCTTAAACACCATCGAAATGGTCAGGTAAGCCGCTCCCAACTAAAAATCACTTATCGAAATGCCAAACTTACCTTAGACATCAATTGATTAACTAGTTTTGATTTGACTAACTTAATGATTCGGGTTCAACCACTGAGCCACAATCAAGGTCTATTTGTTTAATCAAAGACATGAACTTGACCATTTACAACTATTATATTAGAAAAATTCTGATTAATTAATTCAATATTTGGTTAGACTTAATCAATTTCTCTATATAGTCAATCAATTCTTTGATTCTAACTTTAGGTCTAACCCAATTAAAGAGAAAGACCTGATTTGAGCTAACTCATGCCCCATATTTTATGCAACATCATTAGATCTCAAATCATAATTCTAGATCTATTTAGTTCAATACTTAATTTTTAATTAAGTTTTTGCATCAATATGGTTAAGGTTTCGAAATAATTTCTTATGTAAATATTTTATATTAAATCATAAAATTTTTATATCAAATCTAAATTTTTATGATTTTCAATCAAAATAATTTTGATTAATCAAGATTAGATGTAACTAGTTTTTTTGCAATTTGCATTACATACAACAACACCTAGGATTTCAAGATCTAGGGTTTTGCAAGAAATAAATTTTCTCTTTTCACTTTTTCTTCATGGGACCTCGCAGTGGCACCCCTACACATCATAAGCGCATCCTATTGAATGAGAAGAGAGGATCATGTAACCCTACTTGCTCTTATGATCGGACGGTCTGGTGATTACCCAATTCGAGTACTTTGCTATTCGAAATATCTAATTTAATTCACATATCATATATGCAAAAATTTAGATCTAATTTAAATTATATTAAATCTGATTTTACATTAGATCATATCTAAAATTAGATTGTAATGCATCTCATGTATTACTAAATTTAGATTTCAGCTCTATATGCATATATGTTCATATCATAATGAACCTTCACTCTGATACCATTTGAAAGAAAGCATAATGGTTTTGTACATGCATTTTTAAAATTTACAGTGAAACATACATAGATTAAATAATTAAATCTATAATACATGTATAGATCAAATCTAAAACTACCATACAGAATCTATGATATGAACTAATATGTATGTATGTAAATCTAAAATCTAAAATTCAACAAGTATAGATCATATCTATATATAATTAGATCATATCTAAACTATATTTAGATCATATCTAAATATGAATTGAGTTCAAAACTCTATATCTGAGCACGGATAGTAGATCACCACATCCAAAATTCATAGTAGTTGATTCTTCATGATGCTCGACAGCCGCACATATGTCCGACCTCTACGGATATCCACACGAAGTCCTTGTACAGATTGACCTCTTCGGGAGTGCTAGCTCATGAAGACACCACACTTTAACTGATCTAAGAGGAACATAATGAAGATGAAGAATAAGGAGATTCTCTCTTTTTTTCTAGGATCCATGCATCAGATCTTTATAATAGAGATCATGAGAAGAACCCTTTCTTCTCAATTCTCTCATGCACAAGTGAGAATCTTTCTCTCTTCTTTTCACACCTTTAAGAAGTAATTTTTTTTTTGATTTTTTATGATAAAATTAGATCTAATATAATTTTTCATACTAAAATAAGATAAATTTTTATATTATAAAAAAATCTAAAAGAGAGATCCAAGAGAAAAATCGTTCTTCTCCCTTCTTCTCTCTTTTTCTCCTTAATCTAGAACTCTAGGAAGCACCAAACATCCAACTAGATTTTTTTGATATTTTTTCTAAATTTTTTATTAAAATTTAGATTTAATTTAATTTTATTCTAAAAAAATAGAGAAAAAATCTAAAAGAAGAACTCTTTCTCCAAGGTTGCGCATAAGAAAGAAGACTCTTCTTCTTCCTTCTCTTTCTTTCATTGGGAAGAATCTTTTTTTCTCAATTTTTTATTGTAAAACCAGCAAAGAAGCCTCTCTTTGACACCTAAGAACTAGCAGCAAAAGCTCTCAAAAATCCTTTCAAGAGAGGAGGAAAACAAGAGTTGGCATCATGTAGAATTGAGGCGTCCAACTCTTCAATGCCCCTCATTATTTATTTTTTTTTGGCGATAAGAAAGAGGGATGCCTCTTATCTCATGCACAAGAGAAGAGAAAGGGTGCACTTCTGATTTGGGCATGGGAAACTCCACGTGAAGAGATGTGAGGTGTGAGGATTAAATATCATATGGGGGTTTTGAGTTGGTTAAGTCCTATTCCAAATAGGATTCAAAAATTCTGGTCAAACTCTAACTAATCTTTGGATCCAATCCTAATTAATTTAGAAATTAGTTATAACAAACTAACTAATTAGGTCCTAGTCCAATTATGAAACCAATTAGGCCCCAATCCAATTGGAAATTAGTTAGATTAAAATCTCATTGATCCAAGGATAGATTTTAATGGATATTAAAGAAGTTATTTGATAATAGGGCTTGATCCAATCAAGCCTATTATCCATTAAGATTTTATCCAATCAAAATTTATATAAACTAATTAAATCTTATTCAACTTAAAATTTGATTTACATCCATGTGATCAATTGGAACAAGTCCTGTTATCCAATAGAAATGCATCCAATCAATCTAAAGCCAACCTAATTGAATCCAATTCAATTAGATCTGATCCAATCTCCATTGCTTAATCAAATTGAACTAATTAATAGTCATATTGTTAATTAATTATTCTTCTAATTTATCAATCATTAGTAAATAATTTATTACAATCTTTGCAAAGGATTAATCATCAATCATATTGATAATTAAACCCTTCAACGATTCATAATCATTGATCAGCCATTTGATCGGACAGGTACTTCAATATGTGTGACTCCATAGGTTTGAACCTAAATCGATAGTACAAAATAATTCTTGTAATAATCGATGTTGCCATCTAGCAATGATTTTCGACATCCGGATAGGCCGAATGTATGCCCAACAACACTCTAGAACCCATATGGATATAGTTACCGTATAATTCATCCTTTTGACACTTGATGCTCAAAGATGACTAAGGGTTAAACTGTCAATCCAAGAAGAGTGATCGATATTGTGTCTCAACCTTAAAAATCCTGTGACTCCTTACTAGGACTATTTTGGCCAAAGCTTTACTGAATTGAAATACAGTGATGCAACATCTCTAATTTTATTTGAAGTGGTTAATCCCATTTTGACTCACACTCAGACTTCACAAGTACTTGACTGTACCCAAAAATCTTTCATCATCGAATTAAAAATTCGGATAGTCCGACATCAAAGCATAGTGAGTTACTTGCAAGTCATCGAGGCAGCCTCAGATCAGAGAGATACTTTTATCCATATCCCATCAGAGCAATCTTTGACAGCAAAGTACTCTAGAAGTGATCACACTCAATGAAATAACTCCTATATATCACCTGTATGCCATACCTGATCATCACATACTTTGGTTAAGAGGACAACCAACTAATATAGCACACAATGACCTATACTCAATATAATTATCATCCTTATAATAATTCTATCATTTGATCGCAAGCAGGATTTAAGAACCACATGATAAATTTTTTTTATCATTTTAGAAGTAGCTTTGAGGATTTTATCATAATATTTGAGTTTTATTTAGGAAGATATATTCTTTATGATGAATCTATCAGATAACATTTATTATTTTATAATTCATATACTTGTGTAGAGCAAAATCATCTACAACCTAGATGATTGGCTTTAAGATATATTTTCCAACATTATCTTCATGCTAACAACCCAGAGGAAGCGCCCACACTTAAAGTCCAATGCTAATCCTAATCTTATTAGGATTTAGTTGAGAATCTTGAGAGAGAAGGACTCTTTCTAAGGGATGCCTCTCTTATTCTTGCACCAACAAACTCACGGTGATTCCATGAGGCATAAGATGTAGGAGAGAGTCCTTCTACAAACAAATTACCTTTATAGATAGAGTTCAATGTGGTTTGGATTCTTAATAAGTCAACTATTTATTGAATCTAAACTTTTTAGACTGATGAAGTCCAATCTAAGTCAAACTTAGATCACGTCTAATCAAATTAAATTTTATTTAATTTGATAGGATTCAACCCTAATTATTTGATCAAATTAATAATACAATAATATTATAAATAAGTCTTCCTTTAACTCACTAATTGTTAGCGAGTCCTCTCATGTAACTTTTACAAATCAATCCAATCATCAATTATATTGATAATCGAATCGTATTGTGATTCAAAATCATAATTCAACTATCCTATCAATCAAGATCTCTTATGTATGTGATTCTATAGGTTCTATTCTATCTGATAGTGAGATATATTATGATCTCCATCACTAATATCATTAAAACTCTTTTTAATAGATTAAAATAATTTCAACTCACCAAATGAGAATTATTGACTATCAAAATAATTCTCGTTGGTCATATAATCCATCAGTGACGTTTAGCCGCATATAGTAGCAACTCAATAGAATGAAAAGAATAAATCTCTTAGGTATAGTTATCATATAATACAGATCTTCTATTGTGAGTTCCGACAAGATGGAGATTATGAAAAACTCATCAAATCCCATCATCTGTCATATATAAGATTTATTCAACTCAAGTTCATTATGTAAAATCTCATGAAAATTCTTTTTAATTATTCACACTACCATGGCCATGGTGTTCAGAAATCAGTCTCATAAATTACATAGGACTACTTATCTACCAAGATTGATAGATCTCATTTTGGTGTATATCCTATTCCTATAATGAACCTACTACAGTCAGTCTGTACCATAAGGATCTATATGGTTAGAGACCAAGTATATATAAAGTCAAACTTTAGCAATCTTATTATATATAGTCGAGATACTGTATATCAAAAAACTAGCCACACCACTACAGTATCGAAAAAGTCACTGATGAATGAGTAGACATCTGAGTGACTTTTTATGTTGCTCATGCTTGATACCCTTGTTCTCTAACAACTACCTATAATCTCGCTCTAATGTTCCCACATTGTAGACTTGAGACTCATCTATCCAAATAGAAATAATCTGTGTACTAATTTTATTGGATCAATCATCATCCCCATGACAATCCATCGGTCGAAAGTAATTTAAGAATTAATCATCAATGACACATACCTTAAATTGTTAACTCTTGAGAATATATGTCATCATCTTATTAATTCTTGGATGATTCATCGATACATACATAATATGAATAAAATAATTATCTAATTTATTAATAAATAATAAGATCAAGTACAAATTATATCCTAAAAGAATAAATAGATTAGTCAAATTGGATTCTAGGGTATACATCTGACACAAAATCTAATCTGATGACTTTATACATAGTGTTCAATATATTATTGGGAATAGTGTCCCAAAGCCAATCGTCAGCTTGTTGACGGTTGTGCTCATTTTTGTATATGTACAGAATTATG
>KE506345.1:122866-133202 GCA_000441515.1 Elaeis oleifera
CTACATAGAAAAAAGACAGTTTTTCCTTCAAGGACAACCTTTAGATCAATACGGATTAGATCATATGTAACATGTAATTCAGATATAAAATAATTTTATATTTAAATTTATTTTATTATAATAAATAATAAATCACTTTAGATCTAATCTAAATATATTTATGATCAAAATAATATAAAAAAATCTATTTACTTTTCTTCTTCATGAAATCAGATCACAATGACACCCCTATACGTCATAAGAGACATATCGAATAGGTAAAAGAGAGATTAATCTCTTTAATCCCTTATGACCGAATGGTTTGGCGATCTCATCAATTTGAGTACTAGGCTACAAAGATCTAAAATCTTATTTCATATATAATTACATCAACATGCCATTATTGACAAAACTATTTTGTGTTATGAACATATCCTTGATCTTATCAATTATGTTCTTCATCTAATTTAATTAGATTTAATATATTATATATATTATATCAGATCTGAAATATATCTTATACTGATTATAAATTATTAATTTAAGATTTGATATCATATAGAAAATTAATTAGATATAAATATGAATGCATAAGGAATAAATTTTTGATAAAATCTATTTTCGTATGGTGCTGAATTCCAATAGGATTCAGATCTAAAAATTTATCAAAATAGATCTAATTTAAATCTAAAATAAATCTCACTTCATAAGAGAAATAACAATATTAAAATTCTATTAAAATAATTTAAAATAGATTTTAATTTATACTGTTATTCCATCAGAAATTCAGTAACAGCAGAATTTTGTTATAACAAACTTATAACAACCTCAATCATTCATTGATTAGGCACCTCTAATCCAATCAAAATCAGATTAAAATTTATATAATAGATTTAAATCATATTTAATATCTCACAAAAAATTTTATTATATCTTATATAATTAATCTCAAAAAATTCTGTTATGCATGCATATATTTTAAGCCTGCTCTGATACCAATTGAAGCGAAAGAAACTATTTCTCCTCGGAAGACCCAGGTTGCATCTAAAAATTTTTCTATTAATCTATATAGTTAAGGATCAAATTCTTACCTGATTAGTAGTAAAATTAGAGATCAAATATCAAATTATCTAACATAAACCTTCACGGAGGTCTGGATGTGTAGACCCTCTACTTCGCATGCATGTCAAATGCCGCAGGAAAGCAGGATGAGCTTCAATCCAATTATCTTCGCAACTCAATCAATCGAGGGATGAGATATGCTGGTGTGACACCTCATACTAACAAGTGGGATGCCTAAGATGGATCCACGCCCAAGGAAAAGGGCAGCAACAAGAAGAGAGGGCAAGGGGAAGAAGTGACCTCCCTTTCTTCTCACGCCTCTCTCTCTTATTCTCTTTTCTCTCGATCTGATTTGTTTGCTATGTATCCATAGGTAGAGACCCTCTCTATTTATAGATGATTCTCATGACCTAATAAGTATAGGGGTCTCAACTTAAATCTGATTTGAATCAGTCCAATACTCATGAAAGAAGGATTCCTACATGAGATAGAATTACCATCACATATGACAATCAATTTGCACCCACTCCCTCACCCACATTGGACGACCCAAATGAGTAAAGCTCCAGGTGTTGGTTGGTCCATAATAGAGAGAAATCTCAGTGTAAGTGGGAATACTCATATCTCATCAAAATCGGATCCGATTCGAATCCAATTCGAAGCTGGTTCGAAATAATTTCAAAAGGCTATCAATCCCAAACTCTTTAAGACTTTTGTACCAAATCTAACTTAGATTTTGAATTCAATTAAGACTAATTAATTTAATTTAATCTAAAATTAATCAATACTTAAATCTAATCTTTCATATGCTCTATGGATCATAGATCAAAAATTGTTCATCCCCGGGTTCGAACCTTAACCCTATATGTAGTGCTAGCTAGACATAGTCAACTCTTCAATCTCATTTGATCCATAATTTAATTCTCAATCAAGTTAGCTTATATGTTCAATCAAGTCAAGTACTTCCAAATTGGATATATAAATATAGGTCAATTCTTTTCTACTTTGTCTGATTTGTGTACATGACTCCATAGGTTCAAATACTAAGCCAATAGTACAGGAATCAATTTCTGCACTAATCAAGATCCCATCTAGCAATGGTTTTCAATATCCAGATAGGTCGAATTATCACAAAGAATATTTTAAACTCATACATATGGTTACTGCATAATTCATCTTTTTGACCCTGAATGCTCTAGGATGGTCTCAGGTCAACTATCAATCAAGATTGCTTCATTGGCATTATATTTCAATCTTTCAAATCTATCTCATGGATTGTCCTAGCTAAGATTTTGCTAAATTAAAATACAACGATACATCAACTCTAATAATCTGGAGGGATTAATCCCATCTTGATACACACACAGACTTCGCAAGCACTTGACTGTTCCCAGTAGCATTCCATCACTGTATTAAAAATTCAGATTGTCCGGCACCAAAGCACAGTGAGTTGCTTGCAAGTCACTATGATGATTTTAGGTCTGAAGAATACTTATATCCATAAATTTTACGAGCAACTCTTGACAACAGAACGCTCGGTAGGTGAGTCACTTGTTCAGTGATGATGTACCCCTACATCTCATCTGTATGCCATACCAGTATCACCATACTCCTTGATTAAGAGGACAACCAACCCATATGGTACACAATGACTTCTACTCGATAAACATCATCATCTTATAATGACGTATCATTTGATCACGAACATGTTTAAGAACTATATGATAAATCTTCTCTTTATCGCACACTAGCATAGTTCTAAGGACTTCATCACAATACAAGAGTTTAAAGAAGATGTTACTCTGTAATGAAAAATATCATAATAATTTTATTCAATAATCAATAATTCATATACAAGGATGAACACAATCATCACACATTGATTTTAGGATATAATTTTCAACAGGAGTAGTACAAGTGATCTTTAGACCTAAGATCACCATGGTACCTTATGTACATAAATCTATATTTTGGTTCATTCTCTAACTTGACTCTTTGAGTTTTATATGGGATGTTCTGGACATAGTGCAATATGCATGGAGATTGTGAGTAGTTAATAAGAAATCAATCACTCCTTATAAGGAGAGAGAATATTCTATGTGATCTCATAAGTTGATGATTCAAAAAGTCTTTAACCAAAGTAGGATGATAATTAAAAGAATTTCTAATGTATCATCAACTGAATCATCATTTTTGATCGAGATATATATAGATAACTATTTGGGCTTGACATGATTCCATGCCCATAGCTTATCTAGGATATTGTATGATCGAAGAATTGAATTGCACGGTAACTTACCACTGAAGGATATTTTAATATTTCTATCAAATTTCATATCTTCTGAATAGTCATGATATGTTGCTAGACATCAATCTTAACTTATGAACTTACAAGAATTAAAGAGTTTAATTCAATAATTAGTTCAAAGAGTTTTGATTAATTGATGCATTTGGGCTGACCTATTCTAATTGGATTAGTTTGGTCATGAGCTTGAGTCTACTACTGGCTAGATATGGAATCCAATGGGTCATATACTTAAAATTTAATCATGATCTTAATCTAATTGGATTTATTAAAAATCTTATGGGTTTAATTGACATGCTAGCACATGAATTAATCTAAGTTTCCAATCAGATTTAGTTCAAAGATGTTTGAGCTAACCCTACCTTGATGCCTTGAACTTAATTAGATTAGATTCAAACCCATGGACTCCTAGGTGGTTTGTTTGTTAGCTTGAAAGAGTTTCAGCTTGATCCAAACACATCCACACCAAAACTCCACACCAAATAAAGCACATGCCCATATTAAATGGTGCCCAGAAGGAAGAGTCCTTCTGAGCTACTCCTTTTGAAGTTCTTACCTAATTCTCATGCCAACACTTATGGTACGCACCATCAGATGGTGCCTTGACTTCTGAACGTAAGAAAGAAGAGTCCTTCTGCCATTAAACTTCTTCCATGCCATAATTTAATTACATGGAGGATTTATTCTTATGGAACCAAACCAACCCGCATGAGAAGAGTTAGCGCCAAGAGATGTTTTAGTGCTCCTTGGTTTGTTATAAAGAAGAGGCACTACATCTGGTTTTAGGTGTGCCATTTCCTAAGAGTTAGGCACTAGATTGACGAGAGAAAAGAAAGAAAAAAAATCAAAAAAAAGGCAAGGAAAAAATGAGAGAAAATAGAAAGAGAAAAATAAGAGAGGAAGGGAAGACAAAGTGTTCCTAATCCTGGGATTCAGATTATCTAAGAGTTGGATATCTGAATCAGATTTGAGTGTTGAAATCTTTTGAGGAAAGATTGTTGGTGTGGCTCTAGTGGAGTTTAGAAGGCAATCAAGTTGTGGTGCAATTCATCCTTGAGAAGAAAAATCGGTAGGATACTTGTGAAGCTATCTTCAACACTACATCAGGTTGGAAAAGACCGTAATTGATCCTGTGTAGAATACCATTGAAGGACATCCACATGGATGTCTTATGGAGACCATGTTAGATGTATGACCAGAAAGTCAATTATTGACTAACATATTGTATTAATTTTAGGAAATATGTTTATACTTGATTTATTGAAATTAATAAAATTGATATTTTTCTTACCTATTTATATGTGATATATTTGTGAATCATCCAAGAGTTAATGGATAATGACATATATTCTCAAGAGTTAAAAATTTGAGATACGTATCATTGTAGATTAACTCTTGAATTGCTTCCGATCATTGAATCATTATGGGGATGGTGACCGATGTGCGTGATGTTGTTGCTAGGATACCATGCAATTTGTTAATTTCAACTCCAAAAAATTTTGTAAATAGCATTGAGTCAGATCAAATCCATAGAGAATGCTATGGGTTGATGTTTCGCAATCTTTGATTTTGAAAGAAGAAAGAAGATTGAATGGCGTCAAATACTAAGAATTAAACATGCAATCAAAAGAATCGATACTAAGATCTACTAACTAGATCCTAGCGTCTACTTACAATAAAATAATTTAAAATTTGAATCTTATGTTAATTAAAATCTAAATTCTATTGCAAGAATTTTAAAATAAATGCAGCAATCGAAAGCAAAAATTAAAAGTACATAAAGAAAAATTTGGTACTAAGATCTACTAACTAGATCTTAGCACTATGTGTAATAAAATAAAGACATTAATTTAAAGTGAATGAAACTAATTTTTGTATTAATTAAAATCTGAATTCAAGTACATAAAATTTAAAGAAGAATAAATAACAAAGAGAAAGCAAACTAGAACTAGTAAACAAAGCTATAACAAAGAGTTGAAGTGGATTTGCGCAGCCTCATTGGGAAGATGGTTGGTGGACTCTTCTTCTATCGTACTCTTCAAAGCATGCTCACATCTCCTTCTTCCTCCTCTTTGGATCTAATCTAGAAAATGATGGAGGCTTGATAGAAGTGATGGTGGAGGAAATAAGACTCTCTTCAAGGCACCCCTTTCTTGAAGCTACGACCCAAACCCTAAGCCCTTGTTGCCACCCATCTCTCTTCTTTATGCCGCTCAACCCCAGATGATTTTCATATGGCTTTAAGGTCCTTTAAATAGAACTAGGGCTAGGATTTCATGAGAGGTGGGAGCATGAATAAAGGCCGTTGGATCTTCATGTTGCTTCTCCACCATCAGATCTTTAGTCGTGCTCACATTTGATTCTATTTATCTTCTAATCTGGACCTTTGATTGGAGAGGTTACTTCTAATCCATTGATCTTTAAGTCGTGTTCATATTGTACTAGGAGTTGGTTGCCTGGTTCACTCAAATCTAATTCAATTTGAGTCTAATTTGAAGTGTATGAATCCAAAGTTTCAATTACCTCTAAAATAGACTAGAGAGCATCAAATTCTTAATAATAACATCAATTATTATAATATTTAATATCTCTAGTGACCAAATTTAAGTGTTCATCAGTGATTGATCGCTTAAGATCGATGTATGAATTGCTTTTCTTTCGAATAGACGAGTCTTAAGTCTATAGTGTAGGGACACTGGAGCGAAAGTATAAGTGATTGTTAGAGAATAATGATACTGAGCATAACCAAAATGAGAAGTCACTTGCATGTCTACTCATTTGTTAGTGACTATTTCGATGCTATAGCTGTATGAGTAGTTCTTTAATTTATGGTGCCTCGACTGCTTATAGTGGCGTTACTATAGTTTGACAATATATAAACATGATCTCTAGCTATTCGGGGCCTTGAGGTGTTCATCAGCTGCAATAAGTTCACTGTAGAAGTAGGGTGTGCACTTATAGGGGATCTATCGGCCTTAGTAGGTGAGGAGTAGTCCAATATAATCTAAGAGGCTGAGTCCTTAAGTCTGTGGCCATAGCAACGTAATAATAGAAAGAAGTTTTCATAGAATTCATAATTAGACTCAAGCTAACAAAGTTTAGCATATGACAGATGTTTAAGATTTAATGAGTTTCCATGACTTGCATCTTGTTGGGACCCTCGCTAGAAGAACTCGATCATACGATAACTATACTTAGGGATTTAGATTTTTTTGTTTTATTGAGTTACCACCACATACTGCTAGACATCACTGGTGGGTTGTGAAAACTCACTAGGATTGTTTTCAGATCAACAATCCTTGTTGGGCTAAGTTGAAATTGTTTCAGCCCATCAAAAGGAGTTTCGATGATATTATGATAGAGATCATGGTATATCTCACTACCGACAGAATAGAACTTGAGGAGTCACACACAAAAGGAGCTTGACCTGATCAATAGCTTAGATCATAATCAAATTATTAATTAGATTGATGATTTGGATCAATTTGTAAAAGTTATAAATTTAGTAACTGCTAATTATTAGCATAAGGGACTTAATCGTAAGTGTTGCAATATAATTAAGCTTGATTAAATTATAAATCAAGTCTTAATTAATTTAAACTAGATTTATTAATTGGGTTTGAATTAATTTAAGACTAATTAGGTTTAATTATCCAAGTTGGACTTAGATTGCAATCTTAATTAGATTAGGATTGACAACCTTTTCAAATTTAATTCGAATTGAATTCAAATTAAATTAAATTGAAATTAGTTGCTTGTACCCATGATAGACTGAGTTTCTCTCTCTATTTGGCTAACCAAGAGGAGAGAGGGGCAGTGAAAGTCACACCCCTTCTCTTCATGTGTGAGAAAGGGAGAGCAGGTGCAAGTTGGCACCTCCCGCTTCTAGTTTGGACTCTCTTGCTGATAAGAATTAATTCAAACTAATTCAAACTTGAATTTGAATTAGTTAGGATTAAATCTTATCCGGTTTGGGGCATTGGAATTGGTTTTGTGTGACAAATAAAAGAAGAGAGATTGGCATGCGCGAAGTATTCCTACGTGAGATCCCATGCCGCAAGTCCCTTCTCAATGCTTCCTCCTTCCATCTCCATGCCCCACCTCCTCCATAGATCTGATCTAGAGAGAGTTTAGAGAGAGAGAAAGAGAAGAAGAAAAAGTTTCTTTCTTCTCTTCTTGGCATCCTGATAAGATCCCGTTAAATTTGCGTGAAGGGTTCGTGCAGCAGCCTTTGATCTTCAAGTTCAAGAAGAAAGATCCAGATCCAAGTTGAGAAATGAAGCCTACAAGGAAGCTAGCACTCTGGTAGCCTTGGTATTTTGATCAACGATCAGCTCTATGTGGATACCAGTAGAAGCCAAGCACGTACGTGGCTCTGACTGAAACCCCAGACATCTGTCGGATCAAATCTGAGTAAGAAAAGGTAAGCGATTCAGGTAAATCTTCCTTTGTTTGAATTTTTTGATTTTAGATCTATTTATAAATTTATTTCAGCATGTTATAAGATTGTAGGTGATTTATCTGATAAATCTGCATGCTTTATATAAAATTATTTCATACCTGCTTCCACTAGGTTAAAGTAACCTGAAAATTTTTTTGCATGTCCTAATCACCTAGAACTCCAACAAACCATCTTTGCACCGGATTGTCATCTTTAGGAAGGTATAATTTTTACCTTATATGTCTGATTATTTTGTTTGATTAAAATCTACAATGTTATCCTAGGGTTTGTGTTTCGATTGGCTTGTTTTAAAAGTTAAAGCATGTAAAAAATTTTGAAAATCATATTCTGCTACGCAACCGAAATCCAACAGGTGCCTCATTTTCAAATGAGAATAGTTGATGAGAAGGTATTGACAACACTCAAAGATGCCTCTTTTCTGAATGAGAATAGTTGACGAGAAGATCTCAACAACCCTCGAAAGTGCCTCATTTTCAAATGAGAATAGCTGACAAGAAAACCTTGGCAACCAAAAAGCAAGGACTAACCTATGGGATCCATGAAGGCACTTTGTTCTTAAATGAGAATAGCCAATGAGAAAGTCTTGGTCGTGCAAGAAGTAGGGCAAACCCAAGAGACCCTTGAAGCCCATAAATTGCAACCATCCAGGCCAAAGGCCTCAATGACCAAGAGGTGAGGGCTAACCTAAAGGACCCTCGAAGCCCTCACTCTCAAATACTTGAATCAGAAACCATGGATATCCAAGAGGCAATGTCAAACCTAAAGAATCCTTGGAGGAATGTTGACCCGAGTCAAGATCCTCGAAGAAATTATTACACCAATACTCAAAGCCACCTTGAGGATGAGCTAAGCTAAAGTATATGTTGCTCCAAGAATTGATTTTGATGATCATAGACCATTTGAGGGGACTACTAATGAGTTTCTTATCTTTGAAAAAAGTTTTGGTAATGTTTCAGATAGTCCAAAATATTGATTTTGAAAAGCTCTATCAAGTGTGCCAAAGTTGAAGTTTTTACAAGTTGTAGAAGTTTTTGAAGTCTTTTGGAGATGTTGAATTGAATTAAATTTATTTAAGAGCATTTGGTAGTGTTCTAGTAAGTTTCGAATATTAAATGTATGAAAAATTAGGTTAGAACAAAATGAGACGACCCATCTAGGTCATCCCCTTTCATTGGATAGCCGGCATGCACTATTTTGGCTTATGGCATGTAATGGGACGATCTATGTGGGATGACCCCTGAGACCCTAAGACCAAAATAGAGAGCTCATTTTTTGTCTGGCCAAATGAGGCATCCCATGGGATGTCCCATTGCCAGCGAGACATCCCATGGGACGTCCCATTCTGGCGAACACGTGTAACGACTAGTTTTCAATCTATTTTAATGTATTTAATGTGTATTAAACACTCTTCAACGGCTCTTAACCGACACTAAGACACTCTCAAATCTAAATGTAGATGATAAATGCTCTCTTGAGGTAGAAATCAATAAGATTTATGCATTCAAGCTCACATTCATGAAAGTGAAAGAAATCCCTAAAAAGAAAGGAAAGAAGCATTCAATCAGCTCACCAACTACTCTCCAACTGCATTCAAGTGTGTCAATCAATTGAGGATGTTCAGCAAAAGCTTCTTCCCCTTAAGTATTATTTTTTATTACATTTATTATGCTCATTTAAGGGACTGTTGTGCTAAAATTCTTGTACACTATTTTCTTGCTATTGTATTTTAGGTTTTGAGCTTTAGGGGGTTCCAAAACTTAGATAGATTGATCCGAACCTGAAATCGGAGTGTTGTAGGTTGGTTTGTACCTAAAAATAAGTGTTCTTACTTGGATAGCAAGGGTCAGTGTTATCCAACGAGCTGTATCTTGTAATCTTTTTAGTAGATTGAATTCTCAAGTAGAGACTTGGAGAGTGGATGTAGGTGCAAGGTTGGCACCGAACCACTATAAATTTTTTGTGTTTGTTGTGTTTGTATCTTTTCATTTATTCTTTATGCTTTATACTTGCTTACTTGTTATTTGAGGTTGATTTTATTTCTTAGCTAATCTATTCACTCCACTCAACAAGTATAGCATATTACTTGAGTTCACTAATAGTTCATGCTTGATTCAGTGCATAGGAGGAGAAAACCCTAAGGGATCCTAATTACTACTCCCCTGTAAAGAATCTTGATAGGTTATCGTTGGGTCTTAGTCCCTTCATAATCTATGCTTGAGAAAGACAAGAAGAGTAGTCGTTAGGATCGGTAAGAAAAATTCTAAGTAAAAATTCTCTAATCAAGATCTAGTGGATTCAAAAATCCTAGATCCATAGTTTTATTATCTTTAGCAAACAACTTTCGATTTTCGATTTTCGTTAGAGTTCGCTTGAACATAGATTTGAAAATCAATTTTTTAAACCAAGTCTCTGTGGGATCGATCCGTACTCGCTGGTCGTGCTACTCTGCACACCGTGCGCTTGCGGTTTCTTTTACAATTTTAAAATTTGCACATCAAGTTTTTGGCGCCGTTGTCGGGGACTTGACA
>KE506346.1:89480-100183 GCA_000441515.1 Elaeis oleifera
CCATTGGATCTGAAAGATCCAGGATCAAATAACCTGAAGTACATAGATGGTTCTTTTGACTAGGTCATGTATGAGAAGAAATGATTTGCTGACCGGAGAAAATAGATTTTTAGGCTCATTGACTGTTAAGTCATATCTAGTCTGTGAACCATCTCTTTGAGGATTAATGACCAAGCTATACTTTGTGGGACAAAGGGATAGGACCATTGAGATACTTATCTTAGTACACATACGATGTGCATGGCCAATTTGATTAGTCAGACTAGGAGGTTATCACTACTTTATCACCATTACCGATGATCAATCATGGTATGTGTATAAGATACAAATCTGAAGACTTTGAAAAGTTCAAAGAATTCAGATGTGAAGTAGAAAAGTAAATCCAAAAAACTAAAGGTACTTCAATCAGATCGAGGATGCAATACCAAATAGAAAATTTATTGGTTATCCAAAGAGAATAGCATAGTTTCATGATGGAATTTTTTTTGTACACCTCAGCTCAATGGGGTATCAGTGAGGAGCAATGGCGCTATATGAGATATGGTCCGGTCCATCATGAACATCACTAATTTAACTATTGTTTCTTTAGGAACAAGGTTTAATTTTTGAAATTTAAATTAGATTCCCTACAAAGATGATTTCCCCACACCATATAAGATATGATATGATAGACAAGTTAGAGGATAGGTCTGTAAGAGCTCGTTTATGGGGTACCCAAAAGGGCTTGGGATGTCACTTTCTTTTTTTGATGGTTCACAATGTGATTGTGCGCAATCATACTATTTTCTTGAAAATAGTGAGAGGATGAACTCGAAGAGAGAGTCTCTAAAGAACAACGAGTCATAGGACCTGTACAACCTATTTAAGATGAGCCAGTATATGTAATACCTCCTCTACCTCATAGATCTAGTAGGATCTCCCATCCTTTAGAAAGGTACTTGATATTCTTACAAAGGATTCAAAGAAAGTATTTCTCGAGGGAGATTAGGAATATAGGGATGATCCTGAAACCTACAACATGGTAATATTGTACATTGACCCTGAAAAATGGATGTATAGATAGCCCTACTAAATAGATATCTTTGGAAGGTATCTATTTATAGTGGCCTATGGATTTCACTTCCAGTGATAGAGATCACACTGTGAAACTTCATTTATGGATTTAAGCTAAAATCTCAAAGTTGGAATAGTTATTTTAATGATGCGATCAAATTATTTGATTTGATCAAAAATAAAGAGGAATCATGTAGTTATATGAAGGTCAGTGGGAGGGTCCCATACTGACATCGGTTATGATGTGGTTGCATATATAATTTTCTTATCAAAGATCTAGGTCAAATATCCCGTATTTTGGGAATAAAAGTCTATAGAGATAGATTCTGAAAGGATGTTTAGTTTTTACAAACAAGAATATAAAAGAGGTGCTGAAAGGGTTTAGTATTGAAATCTCCAAGAGGGATCCGTTATCCTCTTGGGTATGGATATATACTATGCTATGTACTCGACTTGGTATATCTTGCTGTGAGACTCACGAGTAGATATTAGTCAAATCTAGGTTGGGAGCATTGGATTGCTATGAAAATATCCCTAAGTACTTGAGAAGCACTAAGGAATTATTCCTCATCTTTGAAGAAGGATTAGAGCTAAGAGTGGGAGGATACATGATGCTGATGGTAGAATATCTACATCAGTATGTATTCTTGAGTTATGTTGATTTGGTATGTTGGAAGGGTTCCAGGCAATCGATTAGTGGAAGCTGAATATGCTATAGATGTGCAAGATGTATTCTGATTCTTATGATAGTTGCAGAAGTCCATGCACATAGAGCAAGGATATACATGATTATCTTAAGTAGAAATACATGGAAGTGCAGAGAGTAGACTCCACATAGGATGTGGTTGGCCTGAGTTACTTGCCAGCTAAATACTGAAGCCTGTCTTCAGAAGATGGGACTTAGGTATATAGCAGATTGACTTTAGTGCAAGTGAGAGTTTATTAGATGTGTGTCCTAGAAGTCAATTTTAGTTGACACATATCTTTCTCTAGGACATATTTTGTACTTGATGGGTAGTCTTGATAACCAATCATGTCACATGTGTCCATGATTTATCCTAAAAATTAACAAAGATGATTTTATATATTCTCAAGGTGTTGAGAATTTGAGATATATATCATTAGTGGTTAATTTCTAAATGCTCCCGATCGAAGGATCGTCATGAAAAAAATGATCAATCCATTCAAGATCGGTGCATGGATCACCTCTCTTATGGGATAGATGAGTCTCAAGTCTGCAGTGTGGAGATACTGGGGTGAGATTGTAGGTGGTTGTTAGAAATAACTTACACTGAGCGTGGTCAATACAAGAAACCATTTGGATGTCTACTCACTCGTCAGTGATTTTTTGATGCTGCAGTAGTGTGACTAACCTTTGACCAATGATTTGTTGGCTATTCACAGTAAGGCTACTTAGTTTGACTACATGTTCCCTTGGTCCCTAGCCATTCGGATCCTTGCTGTGTATGTTGTCTAGTATAGGTTTAGATTTACTGTTTGGAGTAAGATGTACCTAGATGGAATCTATCGACCTTCGTAGAAGAGGAGTAGTCCTATGTGATTCACAAGACTGAGTTCAACAAGCCTCTAGCCAAAGCAAAAGTAAATACTGAAAAAGAGTTTCTATGAGATTCATAAATAAACTCAAGTCTAGCCAATCTAGTATATGACTGATGATGGGGTCTGACAAGTTTTCCATGACCTTCGTCTAGTCGGGACTCACGATAGAAGGATTATATCACACGATAATTGCACCTAGGAGTTCATCTTTTTATTCTATTGGATTGCCACTACATGCTGTTAGGCATCACTGGTAGATTGTGAGAACTCACTATGATCATTTTCGGATCAACGATCCTTATTGAGGTGAGTTGGAATCATTTTAGCCTATCGAAAGGAGTTTCAATGATATTGTAATGGAGATCACGGTATGTCTCACTACCAAATAGAATAGAATCTGAGGGGTCACACACAAAAAGAGCATGACCTGATCAATGGTTTGGATTATTTTCAAATTATCAATCGGATTGATAGTTTGAATTTTGAAAACTGCTAATTTATAAGCGTTACAGTTTTGGCAGCTGCTAATTGTTAGTGCAGAGACTTAATTATAAATATTATAATTTATTTTAGACTGATTAAATTATGGATCAAATTTTAATTAATTTAAATTAAATTTAATTTAATTAGGTTTGATTTAATTTAATGCTAATTGGGTTCAATTATCCAAATCAAATTTGGATTTCAAGTTTGATTAGATCAAGTTTGACAGCCTTTCAAATTCGATTCGATTCAGACTCGATTTGAATCTGATTGAGACCAAATTTGAACCAATTTACCATGACTCATAGAGCTCAGATTCCCTGAGACTCTCTCACCAAATTTTATGTAGAAAGAAAGAGGATGTGCATGGAGACGTGCCCGTTCTATTTTTGCATGCGTGAAAGGTTATTGGCGCCCCACTCCATTTGGGATTCTCTTTCTTTCTGATTTATTTCCTATTGGAATTTGATTCAAAATAGGATCAAATATTATCTGATTGAGATGTGGAATAAAAAGAAAATCAATTTTTATGTGACAAAATTTTGTGATGAGGGTGTCATGCGTGAGAAATAAGTTGGTGATTTCTTTTCTTGCGACAATCCTTCTCCATGCCTCATCATCTCCTCCATTGATTTGATAAATTAGATCTTATCTAATTTGGTAAGTTGGGAGGATGTTTTGTGTGATAAAAAAAAATGTGGGTGTGAGAATTTTTGCATGAGATATGTGGGATGGCTTCTTTAAGGCGCCCAACCTTTTTAACGCCACCTTCCTTCTTCCTTTCTTCAACCTCCACACCAAGATCTGATGAGATCAAATCTAAGAGAGAAAATAGAGAAAGAGGAAAAGGAGAAGAAGAGTCTTCTTCCTCTTCTTGATGATCTAGTTTAGATCCCATCGGATTTACGTGAAGGAGTTCACGCAGCAATCATCTTCTTCAAGATCTAGAAAAAGAGATTCAGATCCAAAGCTGAAGAGCGAGATCTGCAAGATGCTAGCACATTGGTGATCTCAGTATTCTGATCAGACATCTTCGTGTGGATACCAATAAAGGCCTGACGCGTGCGCAGCTACGATCGAAACCTCAGACATCTGCAGGATCTGAAGGTATGGAGATCTGATCTTGGATTTTATTTACTAATATTTATTTTTTTTCTAGATTTTAGATCTAGGTCCCTTGTTCATGTCAAGATCTTAAGTATAATTTTCAGATCTGATCTGGTATGTGTATTAAATTAAAATATTTTAATTTATTTACTTCCGCTGCATAAAGTTTTAGAAATTTTTAAACTATACATACGAAACCATCCTGTTTTCTAACAGACTTGACTCGAGCTAATCCATTTTCATGAATTATGAAATTAATGCTTTAGATCTTTGATTCTCAAATCTAGATCACTTAATTCTCAATTAAGTTTTGGGCTGACATGGATTTGGGTTCGGTGTTTGAAAATAATTTTAAATTTTATAAAATATTTTTGTAATCAATCATCTGATGATCAAAATTTTAATTTCAGATCTAAAATATATTATTTTAGATCTAAATAAGTTTAAAATTTTTTTCATTATTTATCAGCATGAAAAAGACCATGCAATACCCCTACATGCCATAGGAGGTCCTATCGAATGGGTAAATAGGGCCGCAAAATCCTGATTTCTCCTATAACTAGATGGCTATGAGGATCTATCCAATCAGATTACTATACTACTTAAATTTTAAATTAATTATTTAAATTTAATCTAAATAATTAAAATTAGATTAATATTAGGTTATATGCAAAAAAATTATGTCGTAAGAAACATGGCTCTCATACTATTTGAAGGAAAAATGGGTAGTTCAATGCATGTATTTTTAAAATTTTATAGTGAAAAAATAAATGATTAAATATTTTAATCCCTTACACATACTTTAGATTAAATCTAAACTATCATAAAAGATCTATGATATGAAAATTTACATATAAAATCTGATATAAATAAAAACTGCATTGATCACATCGATACCCTAAATCAGATCTAATCTTTAGATTACATCGATTGAGTTCAGAACTCATTATCTTATCATGGGTCGATGATCTTCACTACTGGTAGATATAGTAAGAAGCTCTTCTTGATGTCGAGTAGCTGCACAGATCGTCTGGCCTCTACAGATCGTCCACTCAAAGCCCTGATTAGATCTTCCTTTCTGGGAGTGCTAGCTCGCATCGAAAACTCTGGATGGCTGATCCAAGATCCTTTCTTTGGATCACCTGGATTCCTCTAGATTAGAGGATGAAGCTTTATAAGGAGATAGTGTGGTGTGGAGGATTGGACAAAACTCACTCTTGTTTTTTTTTCTCACACAAAGTCTAGAGTCGAAACCTTAGAACCCACCCTAGACCTTACGCCCAAGAGGAAGATTACTTCCTCTGTTTCTCATGCACGGAAGCCCAACCCACTCTCAAGTTTTCATGCCCTAACTCTGAGGTTTCTCACATCAATTTTTCTCTCTTTTTATCATATAAAATTCATCCCTTCTTAAGGGTGGCATCCCATGAAAGATAAGGATAAGAATAAGGTAGTTTTGGTTCAAGTTCAAACGTTGGTTGATCCTTATCACCAATTCAAATTAAATTTGAATTAAAATTTGAATCAAATTTTATTCTCATCTTAGAAACTCAGATAGTGGGTGACCAACATTAGAATGACACAAAATATATATGCAAAAATATTTTGTGTATGGAGAAAGCTGGTGGCATGAAGAGAAGAGTCCAACTCGATTTGGACTTTAGATTTTCATTCAAATTCAAACCCATTTGAACTCAAATTTAAACCAACCAATTTCTAATCCAAAAAAAATTAGATGTAGATGTAGAACTACTTCTGGGTATGAGAAAAATCTATGCAACAAATTTCTCACTTGAAGAATATTGGGCGTATAGAAAGGAGGCGCAGGGGACTTGATAATGTTTGAATTCGAAATTGATTTCTCATCCAATTAGATTCTTAACCCAATCTAATTAAGTTAGATTCAATTAGATCACTAAATTTAATCTAATTATGTATTAAATAGTCTCAATTAAATTTTAATCAAATCATAAATTAATTGAGCTCAAGTCCTGATCAAATCAGGAATCGAACATCCTTAGCGATTAGGTCATCTCATAACCTAATCGGGTCAAACCAAATTGAATTCAATTCAATTAGATTTGATCCAAATCTTAATATTTAATTAATTAAGCTAATTAATAATCTAATTATTAATCAATCCTCCTATAATTATTAATAATTGATAATTAATTATTATAATTTTTATACAGGGTTAATCATCAATCGAATTGACTGTTTTATCTTAAAAATGATTCTTAATCATTGATCAGCCATATGATCAGTCAGAAACTTCTTTTGAGTGTGATCTCATAAGTTTGAATCTAAGTCAATAGTATAAAAATAATCTTCTTACACTAATCAAAATGACTATCTAGCAATGATATCCGACGTCTGGATAGGTCGCAAGATTGCAAAGCATCATTCAAGAACCTATTGGCATATGGTTGCCATATAATTCATCTCTTTGACTTAAATGCTCAAGGTGACCTCAGATTTAACTATCAACCCAGATATGATCATTCACATTGTATTTAATTTTTAAATCCATCACATGGATTACCCCGATCGAGGTTTTACTGAATTGAAACACACTGATACATTAACTTCTACTTATTCAGAGGGATCAATTTCATCTTAACTCACATACCGACTTCGCAATTATTTGACTGTATCCAGAAATATTTTGTCACTGAATTAGAAATTCAGATAGTCCGACACCAAAGCACAGTGAGTTGCTTGCAAGTCACTATGGTGGTTTTAGATCGGAGGAACACTTATACCCATATCCTTCGTGAGCTATTTTTGATAGTAGAGTACTCAACAGTTGGTCATGTTCAGTGAGATGTACTCTTACATCTCACTTGCATGCCTTGCTAGTATCTCCACACTTCTTGGTTAAGAAGACAACCAACATATATGTTACACAATAATCTATACTTGATATAGCTTTCATCTTAATAATAGTATATCATTTGATTGTGTACTTAACGTTTAAGGACTAAACGATATATCCTCTTATATCGAATCAAATAGTCCTAAAATTTTATCACATAACAAGAGTTCAAAATAAGATATACACAGTGATAAAAAATTAAATAATATTTATTAATTTAAAATTATATATAATTATAATAATTAGCTTAATCGTCAACAGATTGATGATTGGCTTTGAAACACAATTTCCAACAATCAATTGCAATAAAGATACTTGGACCAGAAGATGTTACCTAACATTTTGAACATGGCAACTAACTCAGCTTCCTACAAAGATTGGTTATTTGGAACTCTTCCAATCCACATTGCACACATCTTGATGTGGACTTTTTACCATCAATGTCGACACAAAATCTGAGCATGTGTACCCACAAAACCCGCAACTCAAAATTTTTTCAAAACCAAGAACAAATCCATAGTACTTTTTAAGTACTTAAGGATATTCTTCACAGCTATCTAGTATCGTATACCTAAATTTGACTGATTTCTGCTTGTGATGCTCACAACAAGATCAAGTCTAGTATATTGCATGGCACTTATGAGGCTTCCTATAGTCGAAGCATAAAGGATTTAGCCCATGAGCTAAATCTCCTCAGATGTGTTTAGACACATTTTTTTGGAGAGATACATGTCTTGCCTAAAGGGACAAAAGTCCTCTCTCAGAGTTTTCATGCTGAACCTCTTCAGCACCTCCTTTATGTACTTTACCTGTGAAAAGCCTAGTATCCTATCAGATCTGTCTCCACAGACATTCAATCCAAGATGCTTTTCCTTGATCTTTATGGAGGACCCATTTGACAACCAACTCTTGATCGAAGTCAGCATGAGAACAACTTTCCCAATCAGCAGAATCTCATCCTCCCACTGACTTATTTGAAAACTCAAGGTTCCTCCTTGTTTTTGATAAAATCAAACTATTTGATTGCATCAATCCAACTCCGAGATGCTTGCATTAGTCCAAAAAATGGATCCATGTAGATTATAGATTTATCATCGGAAATGAAACCCATCAAGCTGCTCCAGGTGGATATCTTTCCAAGATATCCATTAAGAAAATAGTTTTCACATCCATCTACATCTAATTCTTTTTTGTAGATCTATTTACATCCAATGGGTACAATACCCTCTGATGGATCAACTAAGGTCAGACTTGGCTAGAATACATCAAGTTAACCTTTGACTTTATTACTTTCATCCATTTCTTGGAATTGATGTCGTACATTGCCTCATCATAGGTCTTAGGATCAACTACTTGATCCCAATCACTTACAAGAATATTTCTATACATCCTCTGAAAATATACCCAAGATCTTTCATGAGGATGGGAGACCTTACAAAATCTATGAGGTGGATGGATCATAATCATATTGTGATCCACTGAGAAGTACAAGTAGTACCCTATTCAACAGATTAAAGTATATCTCTAAAGAAGGGTTAGTAAGTGAATCTCATTATGGACCGGACCATATCCAATAGGATCCTAATCCTCCTTTTTGATACTTCATTGAGCTGAGGCGAATCAGGAGGTGTCCACTGTGAGACTATACCATTTTTATGAGATAATTTTGAAATTCTCACTAAGGTATACACCTCCTCGATCCAATCAAAGAATCTCAAGGGACTTTCCATCAAATGGGCCTATATGTAGTGGTCCTCCCTATGTTCGACAAGATAGTTTGGTCAATTTTCTTGAAGGTAGGATCCACAAACTCAGTATTCATGTGTCAAGAAGATGATCCTTTTTCAAGTTTATATATCTTGTCCTCTTCAAAATGACCTTACTTGATGCACCACATATATCTAGGTTTATCTCATCTATAGATCTCTCAGATCCTAGGACGTACTCACTGTTCGAATACATCAACAAGCAAATAGATCTAACATACCCTCACAAGGTGTGTCACCCTTTTCTTTAGGTTATCTAGGTATGGGACGATTCCCATCTAAGTGGCCATCAAACTACAGCAGAATATTTCCTTTGGCTGACGTCCTCTCCTTAAGAAGATCCTTCCTTGGCTCATACTCTCGTAGACCTCTTGTTCTAAGAGACTCTATCCTGGAGCTAGATTTTTCACATTAAGAATACAGCCCCTTGAACTTTTCATGGTCTCTTTAGTGATCACCAACATGTTCATCAATTTCAATAATACGCTATCATTCTCGTTCATATGGCAGTTTACTATAAACTGACCAAATGAACTATTAAGGGACTGCTGGATCAAATCCACTTAGTTCCTCATGCATGATCATCTTGAGCTCATAAGGTCCTAACTATTGTCAAACAATGATCACGGATAAACTACTTAATGTGTAGTCCAGCTCTGCTCACCACACAACTATTATAAGTGAGTTATCATAGCCTTGAATTCTTGATATCCTTGTGCTGGTACTAAGACCAAGATATAGCGTGTAACCTAATCGATGTCATCCATTCATTTCTCAAGCATTGAGTGTTTCAGTGGTTGGATGGTTTGGTAACACAAAAAAATCTTGATCTAGAACATACCCTAACCCTTTCCAGAGTTCAAAACCATTCTAAAGTCCTAAGTTAGTTCTTTGTAGTTCTTCTCGATTAATTGGTTATATCTTGGACTTGATCAATCAAATTAGGTTTGGATTTTAAAATAAGTCAAACACTTATCAAGTCCAATCTTATTAGACTAATGAAGCTCAATCTAAGTTAAACTCAAACTTGAATATAATTAAATTAAATCTAATTTAACTTGATTAAGACCCAATCCCATTATTTGATCAAATCAAATAATTTAACAATTATTGCAATTTGAGAGAGTCTCAATCCAGTGGGATTCAGTTCGAATTATGGGATTTGAAGCTGAGTTATGAACTTAAGAGAGAAGAAGATTCTAATTAGATATTTTATTAGATTTAAAATTTATTCTAAGAATTTTAAGAAATAAATTAGACTTTCATTATTTTTCAAATCCCAACACTCTTCGAGTTAGGAAGCGAAAAGCTCTACGTGAATTAAAGTTCCTAGTGTATACTGCATGAAAGAATAATGTCCTACAAGTCAATTGCATATGTGATGCGATGGGGTATTTTCTATATTTTATCTTCCAAACTCATGTATTTGACATTATTTATTAATAAAGTTAGATATCTTTGATTCATTATATGCTACATCTTTTACTTATTTAAGATTATAATGAAACCTATAGATTAGGATAATGATTTTAGGATCATGATGAGATCATATCGATGAGACTTAAATCCTTGATAGCCCTGATCTAAAATATTTTCAATCGTTGGTTCATTGAATCGAGGATCAATGATATCAAAAAAACTAGCATATCCTATATATGCTTGATGGAGAGGGTGGTTGATCTCACAACCACTTGTGTATGATACTAATACTGAAAGAAACATACGACAGTACTATGCATATAATTTTAAAATTTATACAGCGGAGGTATTAGATTAAACAATTTAACCTAATTTATATGCATAAGATCTAATCTAGACTACCATGTCAAAACCTATAATATGATTTAATATGTGCATAA
>KE506346.1:105209-119033 GCA_000441515.1 Elaeis oleifera
ATACAAGCTTGATAATTCTTAAAGCTAGAACTGAAACTGATCTTCCATCTCCAACGTTCAGGAATCTCTCACCGTCTCTAAATCTTCTATTGATCTGAAGATCCTGCAATGATTTGTAAATATTAATAGGGCTATCGGTATCCAATATCCAGGTCATTGTATCAAAATAGAGAAGTTACAAGGTGTTATCATATAAGTACCTTGTCCAGCAACCGATTACTTCTTCTTCTTTGGCCTATTCGGATCAAAAGAAGCTAAGTATTGCAGATAGTTCCTCTTTCAGTGATCCTACTTCTTGCAATAGAAGCACTCTGTCTGACTCTGGTCGGCCTTGAACTTGGACTTTTGGGTCTAACTCCCAGCACTTTATACCTTCTTATTTTTCATTTTCTTCCCTTTCTTAAAGGGATGATGTCCACCTGAATAAGATTCTCCCACTACATTCACCATCTCCTTATGGAACTGGTGATCCTTCTCAAAAGTCTGTAGCAACCCCAACAGATCGTGATAGTTGACTACAGGCTTCGTCATTCTAAAATGACTAAAAAATGATAGGTAGGATTTGGGCAGGGAGTTTAGGATCACATTCTTCCCAACTGTTTGTGCAAAGAGAAGCCGAGCTTGCTTAGTTGCTTGATCTATTCAATTATGTACAATACATGATCAGTGATCGACACTCCCTTCCTTATCTGAGCATTGAAAGTGATGCAACTAGTCTATGCTGCTCAACATCGTCGGGAGTACCAAAGGACTCTTTCAACACCTTGAACATGTCCTCTGGCTGAGCCTCTTCGAACTTTCGACTAAACTCATTATTTATTAAAGCCTACATTATACAACGAACTGTAGTGCGATCATTGAGCCACTTCAAATAAGTATCTCGAACCGTGCCACGAGAGTTGGGAGAAAGCCCCTCAGGTGTCGGATCTATAATGATATATAAGATCCGCTCGTACTCCAGGATGATTTTAAGTTTTGATACCAGTTATCAAAATTGGATCCCATCAATTTCTCACTATCTAACAGTAATCGAAGTGATAAGTTTGAGGCCATATCTACAGAAAGAAAAACCAAATCTAATCAGTATATGATTAATTAAGCCTAAAGACATGAACTTTAGTCTAAAGATTCTCTCACTATCTTACACAAATTGGTAGTCTCTACCTCCAATTCGAGTAATTACTTTAATTCTTAGTAGGTATTAGAATCCACACAGACTGCACACGAGCCCAATTTTGGTCAGCTCACCCATATGCATCCATGGGTAGGTTCATTAACCAATTATTTAACCAAACAATTTCTAGTAATTGATTCAGCCCAGGTAACTTTTAGTTGACTTTGATCTTCTCTGCAAGCCCTGGTTAGGTCCAACCATTGATATGATCATACTTACGAATCCAACTACCAAATGATCAAATCTAACTTTAGCCCACTAACCTGACTACTTGACAAAAAGACTTGACTAAGTCATCATATTATGAATGATAATTCCAATAGCAGATGAGTAGCTAGCTTTTGGGCCTCCAATGATCATCATACTAATGGACCCATTATCATCCAAATTAATGGGAGGTTATGATTTAGTTATCACAATAACTATCTCATTTAAGGGACCTAATAATTTAAAAGATTTAATTATGAATTAAGAGAAGAAAAGAGAAGAGATCAATCAGCAAACCGCTATCCTCCCACTAACTTCACCAAGTTATTGAATCAGATTGGAGTCATACTGATTGAAATGGCACCTAGATCAGTCACACTGATCAACTTTAATGGCATGGGTTAACTCAAATCACTTAGTAATCAAATCAAAATATAATTCATCAAATTGACCAAATAAGTGAGATCGGTGAGAGGGCCTGCTAAGATTGCCTTAGGCACCATCGACATGGTCAGAAAAGCCGCTCCTAAATAAAAACCATCAGTCGAAATGCCAAACTTACCTTAGACACTAATTGGTTAATTAGTTTAATTTGACTAATCTAATGATTCAGATTCAACCAATGAGCCACAATCAAGGTCTATTTGGTCTAATCAAAGATATGGACTTGACCATCTACAACTATGATATTAGAAAATCTTGATTTAATCTAATTAAATATTTGGTTAGACTTAATTAATTTCTCTACATGATCAATTAATTCTTTGATTCTAGTCTTAGGTATAATCTAATCAAGAGGATCTGATTTGAGCTAACCCATACCCCATATTTTATGTAATGTCATTAGATCTTAAATCATAATTTTAGATCTAATCAATTCAACACTTAATTCTTAATTAAATTTTTGCATCAACATGATTTAGGTTTTGAAACAATTGCTCATATAAACTGTTTACATTAAATTATAAAATCTTTTTAGATCATATCTAAATTTTTATAATTTTAAATCAAAATAATTTTGATGATGAAGATTAGATATAACTACTTTTCTATGCAACTTGCATCACATACAACAAATCTTAAAATTTCAAGATCTAGGATTTTATAAAAAGTAAGTTTTCTTTTGCTTTCTTCATCATGGGACCTCATAGTGGCACCCCTACATACCATGAAAAGCAACTCATTAAATGGGAGGAGAGAATCAAGTAACCCTACTTGCTCCTATGATCGGACGGTCTGATAATTACCCAATTCGAATACTTTGCTACTCGGATCATCTAATCTAATATATAAATAACTAGATCTAAAAATAAAATATATTTAGATCTAATCTAAATAACAAATAATAAGATCTAAAGACATATTATCAGATCTAAAAGTATATTAAATCATATCATAAAGAACATGGCTTTGATACCAATTGAAGGAACATACGACAGTACTATGCATGCAATTTCAAAAATTTTATGCAGCAGAGGTATTAGATTAAATAATATAACTTAATTTATATGTATAAGATCTAATCTAGACTACCATGTCAAGATCTATAATATGATTTAACATGTACATAAAATCTGAAATAAAAACTGGCATCGATCTAATCAATACTGCAATCTAGATCTAACCTTTAGATCTATCAAAACCGATCAAATAAGTTTAGAAATAATTACTGAACTAAAACTCTTTATCTCTATTGGTCCAACACTTAGATAGTCACTCCTTCAGGTTGTTCACAGCCACTCGAAGATGTCCGACCTCTACAAACATCCATACGAAGATCGGTGCAGATAAGGCTCCTTGGAAGTGCTAGCTTGCAAGAATCTTCAAGGCTGATTTCTCCCTTTTTCTTCAAAAGTCTTGGATGCTCCAAAAGAAGACAAGAACTACAGGAAGAAGAAGAGAGAAGAAGGAGCTCTAGAGATAAAAATAAACTAGTAAAGGATTCAAGATGGGGCGTCCACTATTGGAGCTCCCTTTATATAGACAAGGGATTAGGGTTTAGGTCAAGAGGAGGGGCACCCATATCTCCATGCCAATCTCAATTTTTTGGCATCCAAAAACTTTCAAAAAATAGTGTTTGGCATGAAGAGGAATAGGAGTCTCTCACATCCAAAAAATCTTAAAAAGATTTAAGGAAAAAATTAATTGGTGCCTCCCTTCTTTCCTAACTTGAAAAATCTCTTTCCTTCTTATCTCCTTATCTCGAATTTAGATTGCATTCAAATTAGACAAGAGATAGAATCATGACTCATCATGCTTTGCTACCCACTCTTATTGAGCCCTCTATCATCATGCCAAAAATCTCAAGCCAAATCTAATTTGGCATTGAGAACAGGGCACGGGTCCAGGGGTGGCGCAAGGATAAAGAGATAGATCCCTATTGGCTTGGACTCTTTATTCTAAATTAATTCTAAATCAAATCAAATCTAATTTGAATCCATTGTTAGAAATAAACCTAATCAAATTAGAAGCTTAATTATTTCAAAAATTTCTAATCCAATTGGAATTAATTGAGCCTAAGTCTTGATCAAATCAGGATCAAATTTTCTTATAATCAGACTTTGATCAAATCAAATCCAATCTAAGTCAAACTGAATCAATTCAATTAGACTTAATCCAAAGCTCTTTGCTCAATCAAATTTAGTTATTTAGTAATCTAATTACTAATTAATTTTTATTAATAGTAAATTTTAGTCCAGTGAGACTCTCCTCCAGAGTCCCAGTCTCAGTGAGACTCCTCACCAGAGTTACAATCCAATTGGACTCTTCAGCCATCAGATTTGATCAAATCTTCTAACATGTGTGATCCATAGGTTCGAACCTAAGCTGGTAGCATAGAAATAACTTTCTATACTAATCGATGTAACCATCTAGCAATGGAACCCGATGTCTGGATAGGCCGAAAGATTACAAAGCAACATTCTAGAACCTACTGGCATATGGTTACATTATAATTCATCCCTTTGATCCTAATGCTCAAGGTGTTCTAGGATTTGACTGTCAACCCGAATATAATCGACCATATTATATTTAATCTTTCAAATCCATCACATGAATTATCCTGATCAAAATTTTACTAATTAAATATACTGATGCATATCTCCTACTAATTCAGAGGGATTAATTCCATCTTGATTCACACACCGACTGGATAAGTATTTCACTACACCTAATAACCTTCCATCACTGAATTAGAAATTTAGATGGTCTAATACTAAAGTACAATGAGTTGCTTACAAGTCACCATGGTGATCTCAGATCTGAGAGACACTTATACCCATATCAGTGTCTCCATACTCTTTAGTTAAGAGGATAACCAATTCATATGGCATACAATGACCTATACTCGATATTGCTATCATTCTATTAATAGCATATCATTCGATCGCGAACACCTTTAAGGACTAAGCGACAAATCCTCCTTTGTCAATTAATTATAGTCTTAAGGACTTCATCTCAACATAGGAGTTCAAATAAGATGAACAAATATGATGAAAAGTAAATAATTTTATTAATAAAATTTATATATAATTACAAATATGAGCACAATCGTCAACAGACTGACGATTGGCTTTGGGATATATTTTCAATAAATATAAGAATATGAGTGCTCATTAGAGAATAAGTTCATTGAATTGACCTATAAGATAATATCTGATGGAGTCTTATTTGCATGTCAGCTGATTGTTCTCTAATGAGAGTTGTGTAAGTGATCCTTAGACCTGAGATCACCACGGTATCTTGTATATATGAATTCATATTTTGGTCATTCCTTAGCTTAGTTCTTTGATCCTTGTATGGGGTGTTTTAGATATGGTGAAGTGTGCATGGAGGTTGTGAGTAGTCAATAAGGGATCGATCACTCCTAATAAGGGAAGCAAACATCCTATGTGATCTCACAGAATGATGATTCGAAAAATCTTTGACCAAAGTAGGATGATAATTAGAAAGAGATTCTAATATATCATCAACTGAATCATCACATTCTGATCGAGATACATATAGATGAGTATTTGGTTTTGACATGATTGCATACCCATTGCTCATCTGGGATATTAAATTACTGAAGGATTAAATTGCATGATAATTTACTACTGAAGGATAATTTTGATATTTTCATCAAATTTTATCTCTTTGGGTAGTCATGACACATTGTTAGATATCAATCTTGACTTGTGGACTCGCAAGAATTAAAAGAGTTTAATTCGAAACTTAATTAGAAAGAGTTCTAATTAATTTGTGCAATTGGGCTAACCTAATTTAATCAGATTAGGGTTAGATCAAGAGCTTGGGTCCACTATTGGCTAGATTTGGAATCAATAGGTCATACATTTTGAGATTTGATCTTGATCTAATTTTATTAAACTTATTATAAGTTTTAAGGGTTAATTTGATATGCTAACATATTGTGTGAACCCAAGTTCCCAATTTAGTTAGTTCAAAGTATTTGAGCTAGATTTAACCTGTTGCCTTGAATCTAATTGGATTAGGCCCATATCTAATTAGTTTCTTATCTTTATATGGAAGTGTTTCATATGTGAAAGAGATTTTTCATGCCACCCACCTGAATTCAATGCCAAAATTTATGGGTGTGGTAATAGAAGAGTCTTTCTTTTAATACATCTCTTTGTTCCCACTCCATTTATTTCTTTCACACACCATTAATATATGATATTTATGGGTATGGAAGAAGAGAAGTTTTTCTGCACTTGAAACTCTGCCACACTATCTATTCTTGCATGAGGATTCATTTCCCTATGTGAGAAAGTGGAGCACCAAGTGTTGGCGCCCCTTGGGAGACCCATGCACCTCTTCATTTCCTATTTATAGGGGATGCCTTCTATAGATTTTGGAGTAGATATCTTGATATTTGGGTATGGGATAAGTGAGGATTAAGAAAAAAAGTTTGGAAAAATTAAGAAAAAAAGAGAGGGAAAATAGAAAGAGAGAGAAGAAGAGAGAAAAGGCAAGTGAGGGCTGCTTGACCTAGGGTTTGATTTTTCCATATGTTGGAGTACAAACCAAACTCTAGATGGTGAGATCTCTTGTGAAGAGGTTGTTGGCATGGTACTAGTAGAGGAATCAAAGGCAAATAGATAATGGAGCGATTCATTCTTGAAGAAGGACATCAATAGCATTCTTATGAAGAAAGGCTGCCGTACTATTTTGGTTGGAAGGACCTTGATCATCTTCCATATGGATCATCATTGAAGGGCTTTACTTTGGAGCCATATGGAGATCATTTTGCCATCTGACCATCTTCTTTAGAAAGTATAATTTCTATCCTATTGCATGCTTGAATGGTTGGTTGGAGTCTACAAGGTGATTTTAAGGTTTAAATTCTAATATGCTAGTTTTAAGTGTTAATACTCTTTTTATGCATATTAAAATTTTGAAATTGATATTCCACTATATGATCGAAATCCAATAGTGGTATCAGAGTCATCCTTGTTAGATTCAATCCAACAGGTGCTATTATTGTAGTATAGATATAATCTGATTCATATGATGTCGAAATGTTCTATCGATTTCTTGCATCGATCTTAAAATCAAAATTATTTTGACCATGATTCAAGTATGACATTAAATTTCAGTTGTTAAATTTTGAATTTATCATAATTAAAATTTATAATTCATGGTAGATTAATGTTTGAATCGATTTATTAGGGTATATTATTTCTAGCCTATTATTGACTTGGTCAAGCCTAATATGATTAGGGTTTGGATGTTGATTCAATTTGTTGACTCAAGTCAAATTTGACATATGAATTGGACCAAAGGATTGAGTCCAGATCATAGTCAAATGATATTGGCTCAAGTGTTGAACCAAAGTACATCCTTGCATGATTCTAGTAATCATAATTTTTGGCATATGAATAATATTACAACTTGAATAGCATGTTATATAGCATGATATGATATATGAAAATTATTTTCATTCTTTCTGTATGCATATTTCATATGATGTAAATATTAGAATGTGTTAGAGATCAGTTTAAAATTCTTATTAAAATTATATTAAGTTATAGTATCGAAATTTACTTGCTAATCGAATGTCGGATTCATTGATCAGTTGGTATCTAGGAAAGTGTTAAAAGTGGTTATTTAATTAGGTCTGTTTGCTTATCTGGCCATGTTGTTGGTGTCTAAGAAAAGGATCGGGAAGCCTCCCACCTACTTATCTGGCCAATCTGGTCTATTGAGTTCCAAATTTGGATTGCTTAGTGATGCAGACACTATATGTGCCTTCTTTCATGCTAAGCCAATATCATGTCAAGAATTATAGTGAGTTTGTTGTGCAACCACAAGGCTTATTATGAAGATTGATGTGGAGTTGTCTTAGTGCATATTTGATGCTTATAGCATTTTGGATATATTGTTGTGTTGTACAACTACAAGGGCAACATCATTTAGATATGACTGTATAGAAATGAAGAGTCCAACTTAACTTAAAACATTATAGTTTGTTATGCAACCACAAGCCTATAAATATTTTAGAGGTAGGAAGATGTTGAGAGTTGCATGAGATGCAATTGGAAAGGAGTTTCCTACCTTTAAACTCATGAAGATTTGTTGTGCAACCACAAGACCTTTTGTGAGGAATTAAGATTTCAACCCCACTAAGAAACCAATAAAATTTCTCGTTTATCATAGGAGAGGGCTATGGTATTCGATAAAATAGTAGGAGTAACAATTAGATAAAAATCTTAATGAAGTTGTGCATATCATCATGAGTTGTCTGCTTATATTATGTTCTTGTAATTATAGATTAATTTGCATAATGGGATCCTCATTTTTACTGCGTGGTATACTTGATACCAATAAGTAGATTGGATCCAATTATGTGAACTGATTGAGGAACTTGAGAATTATTCTTATGCAGGAGAAAATCTCCTATATTCTGGATACCCTTGCACCCAATATGATCAATGAAAATGCAACTGAGGAGGAAAGGGTCACTATACAAGATGTGGCAAGATAATGGTGTGACTGCCAAATGTGTCATACTTGCCTCTATGAGCAATGAGCTTCAGAGGCAACATGAAGATGTGGATGTTCCTTCCATACTCCTTAATTTAAAGAAGTTATATGGAGAACAAAATCAGACTGCTAGATATGAGATATCTAAGTAGTTGTTCCATGCTAGGATGAGTGAAGGCATGTCCATGCAAATTCATATCCTGAAATGATTGATCTGATCACTCATCTGGGATAGTTGGGTTTTGCAATGGATGGTGAGCTTAGTTAGGATATGATCCTGCAGCCACTTTCTGATTTCTTCTCACAGTTTATCATAAACTATCATATGAACAAACTGAACACCAGCCTGCCTGAGCTGCTCAATATATTGAAGACAGCAGAGAGCCATTTCAAGGGTGATAAGGCTCCTATTCTTCTTGTAGATAAGATCTCTAAGAAGAAAGACAAGAAGGGTTCTAAGAAAAGTTGAACCCTAAAGCTAGCATCTCCAAAAAGAAGGTGAAGAAACTCTCTGCCAAGGGTACCTATTATCAGTGTGGCAAAGAAGAGCACTGGAAGAGGACCTGCAAGGACTACCTTGCAAGTTTGAAGCATAAGGAAAGAAAAAGTAGGGCAACACTATGCATGCAATTTTAAAATTTATGCAATGGATCTATTAGATTAAATAATTAATTCAATTTATATGCATAAGATCTAATCTAGACTACCATGCCAAAATTTATAATATGATTTAATATGTATTTTAAGATCTGAAAATAAAAACTGCATCGATCTAATCGATGCTGCAATCTAGATCTAACTGTTAGATCTGTTAGAACAATCAAATAAGTTTAGAAACCATTACCGAACTATAAGCTAATGATCTTTACTAGTCCAACACTTGGATAGGTGCTCCTTCAAGTTGCTCGCAACCACACAAAATCATCCGACCTCTATAGATCGTCCACATGAAGATCGACACAAATCAGGCTCCTTGGAAGTGCTAGCTTACAAGGATCTTCAAGGCTGATTTCTCCCTTCTTCTTCAAAACTCTTAGATGCTCCAAAGGAAGAAAAAATTTGGAAGAGGAACAAGAGAAAATAGAGAGCTCTGGAGAAAATTAAAACCAGCAAGGGATTCAAGATGGGGCATCCACTATTGGAGACTCCTTTTTATAACAAAAGGCTAGGGTTTTGAGTCAAAGGGAGGGTGCCAAAATCTCCATGCCAACCATCAATTTTGGCATCCAAAATTTTCAAAAATTGGTGTTGGTGTGAGGAAGGAATCAAGAGTCTCTCATGCCCAAAAACTCTTTAAAATATTTAAGAAAAAATCCCTAGGCACCACCCTTCTTTCTAAGTTTGAAAAATTTCTTTTCTTCTTATCTCCTTATCTCTAATTCGGATCACATTCAAATTAGGCAAGAGATAAGATCATGACTCATCATGCTTTGCCACCCACTCTCATTGAGCATTCTCTCATCATGCCAAAAATCTCAAGCCAAATTTAATTTGGCATTGAGAACAGGTGGATGGGTCCAGGGTGGCGCAAGGATAAGAGATAGAGTCCCTATTTCGCTTGGACTCTTCATTTCTAAATTAATTCTTAACCAAATCAAATCTGATTTGAACCTAATGATAGAATAACCTAATTAAATTAGGAGCCCAATTATCTCAATAAATTTCTTACCTAATTAAAAGTTAGCTGAGCTCAAGTCTTGATCAAATCAGGATCAAATTTTTCTTGCAACCAGGCTTGATCAAATCAAATCCTATCTAAGTCAAATTGAATCCAATTCAATTAGACTTGATCCAAAGCTCTTTACTCAATCAAATTGAGTCAATTAGCAATCTAATTACTCATTAATTCTCTATTAACAGTGGAGTCTCAGTCCAATGGGACTCTCCTCCAGAGTCTCAGTCTCAGTGAAACTCCTCATCAGAGTCACAATCCAATTGGACTCTTCAGCCATCAGATTTGATCGAATCTTCTAATGTGTGTGACCCTATAAGTTCAAACTTAAGCTGGTAGCATAGAAATAACTTTCTATACTAATTGATATAACCATCTAGCAATGGGATCCGATGTCCAGATAGGTCGAAAGATTGCAAAGCAACATTCTAGAACCTATTGGTGTATGGTTACCTTATAATTCATCCCTTTGACCCTAATGCTCAAAGTGACCTAGGGTTTGACTGTCAACCCTAATATGATCGATCACATTATATTTCAACCTTTCAAATCTATCATATGGATTATCCTGATCAAGATTTTACTAAATTGAAATACACTGACATATATCTCTTACTAATTCAGAGGGGTTAATTCCATCTTACTCATACACCAACTTGATATGTACTTGACTGCACCTAGTAACTTTCCATCACTAAATTAGAAATTCAGATGGTCTGATACTAAAGTACAGTGAGTTGCTTATAAGTCATCGTGCTGATCTCAGGTCGAAGAGATACTTATACCCATACCCTTCACGAGCTACTCTTGATAGCAGAATGCTCGATAAATGGTCACGTTCGGTGCGAATGTACTCCTTCATTCCACCTGCATGCCATACCAGTGTCTTCACACTCTATAGTTAAGAGGACAACCAACTCATATGGCACACAACGACCTATACTTGATATTGCTATCATCTTATTAACAGCATATCATTTGATCATGAATATTTTTAAGGATTAAATGACGAATCCTCCTTTGTCGATTAAATATAGTCCTAAGGACTTCATCACAACACAGGAGTTCAAATAAGATAGACAAATTGTGATAAAAAGTCAAATAATTTTATTAATAAAATTATATACATTTACAATTATGAGCACAATCATCAACAAGCTGATGATTGACTTTAGGACATATTTTCCAACAACTCTAACTTAGACTAAAGCCAATTGGTACAGTATCGTATACCCATCTTCGGCTTGTGATCATCGAACTCCTTGATTTCGAGAGCTTTAGTAAATGGGTCAGCTAGGTTCTCCTTTCCATCGATCTTTTGAAGGTCGACGTCATCTCGACCACGATCTCCCGGATAAGGTGGTAGCGGCACAGAATATACTTGGGGCACTGATGGGACTTCTGCTCCTTGGCTTGAGCAATGCTCCAGTGCTATCGCAGTATAATAGGACAGGGCCATTGACGGAGGGTGACACTTCGAGCTTGCTGATGAACTTTTGCAACCATACAGCTTCCTTCGCAGTATTGGATGTCGCGATATACTCCACCTCACAAAAAGAGTCAGCTATGGTGTGCTGCTTGAACTTTTCAATAAATTGCTCCATCATTCAAGATAAAATATGACCTGATACACTCTTGCTATCGTCATAGTCTAATTAAAAGCTGGAGTCAGTGAACCCCATTAGTTTCAAGTCAGTCTCACCATAAACAAGCCATTGGTCCTTAGTATTTCTTAAATGCTTAAGGATGATCTTTACGACCTTCCAATGGTTCTCTCTTGGATCAGACTAGTATCTACTCACTATCCCTATTGAGTATGCCATGTCTGGTCTTATACATGTCATGGCGTATATTATAGAACCCACTGCTAAAGCATATGAAACTCTACTCATACGCTCTCTCTCTTGAGGAATTGTCGAACAATCCCTCTTTAAGAGAGAAATTTCATGGCCTATTAGAAGATAGCCTTTTTTAAAATTCTCCATGCTGAACCGTTTCAGCATGGTGTCTATGAACATGGACTGGGACAATCCAAGCAATCTTTTCGATCTATCTCTATAGATCTTCATCCCAAGGATGTAGGTTGGTTCTCCCAAGTCTTTCATAGAGAACTGAGATGATATCAGATTTTTATTCCTTGTAATGCAGGGATGTCATTCTCGATTAAGAGAATATCATCTATAAACAGAATGAGAAATATAACCATAGAGTCATTTATCCATTTGTAAATGTAGGGTTCTTCTCTATTCCTAACGAAGCCATACGTTCTGATAACCTTGTCAAAATGCATGTTCCAACTCCTAGATGCCTGCTTCAATCCATAAATAGATCTCTGAAACTTGCACACTTTGGACTCATCTGTAGATGTGAAACTCTCAGACTGTATCATATACACCTCTTCTTCCAGCTTTCCATTTAGAAAACTTATTTTCACATCTATTTGTCAGATTTTATAGTCTATGTGTGCCGCTATCGCAAGCATAATTCGAATGAATTTGAGCATTGCCACAAGAGAAAATATCTCATCATAGTCAATACCATAATGTTGATGATAAGCCTTGACAACCAAATGGAATTTATAGGGGGAGACCTTCCCGTCTGCACCTCTCTTCCTTTTGAAGACCCACTTACACCTTATGGGTTTAACCCCTTCAAGTGGGTCAACTAATGTCCATACATCACTGACCTTTATGGACTCTATTTTGAATTTCATGGCTTCAAGCCATTTATCAGAGTTGAACCTCTGCATTGCATTCATATAGGTGATCAGATTCTCATTGTTCTCATCGAGTTCAACAGGATCTCCATCTCGGACCAAGAAATCGTATTATCTGTCCAGTTAGTGCGATACTCTATCGGATCTCCTTAATGGTACCTCTACAATAGGTTTCGAATTTGACATCATCAACTCTAGTTCTTTGAGTTCACTAGACTGTGTCAGTTCTATCTGTTAAACTTTCTCAAGTTCAACCTTAGAGGCATTAATCCCTTCCCCAAGAAATTTTTTTTCTATAAAGATTGTCCTAAGACTGACAAACACCTTTTGTTCATCAGCAAGGTAGAAGTAATATCCCTTAGTTTCTTTGGAATACCCTATAAAAATATATTTATCAGACCTGGCTTCAAGTTTATCTATTTTCAAACATTTGACATAAGTCAGACATTCCCAAATCCTAAGATGAGATAGCCCTAGCTTACGTCCCGTCCATATCTCATTTGGTATTTTACTTATTATAGATTTATTAGGAACCCTATTAAGCACATAATAAGCCAACCGAGTGCATATCCTCAAAAGGATATTAGCAGACTAGAAAAGCCCATCATAGATCGAACTATGTCTAATAGGGTTCGATTCCTCCTTTCTGACACACCATTATATTGTGGCATTTCAGAAGGTGTCTATTGAGAGAGAATCCTATTCTTCTCAAGATATGTTAAAAATTCATCAGAAAGATATTCACCTCCTTGATCTAATCGAGGAGTTTTAATATTCTTTTTAGTTTGTTTCTCTACCTCATTACGAAACTATTTGAATATTTCAAATAATTCGGACTTGTATTTCATTAAGTAGATGTACCCATACCTAGATAAGTCATCTGTGAATGTAATAAATAGTGGTACCCTCCTCGGACACTAGTGCTTATGGGTCTACATACATTAGTATGTATAAGACTCAAAACATCAATGGCTTGTTCATCTTTCCAGTAAAAGGTGATTTGCTCATCTTTTTAAGTAGACAAGACTCACAAGTTAGCAATGATTCATAATTATTATTATCAAGAATTTCTTC
>KE506346.1:152660-163561 GCA_000441515.1 Elaeis oleifera
TTAGTTTGATTTGACCAACCTAATAATTCAGATTCAACCACTGAGCTACAATCAAGGTCCATTTGATCTCATCAAAGACATGAACTTGACCATCTACAACTATTGCATTAAGAAATCCTGATTTAATCTAATTTAATATTTAGTTAGATTTAATCAATTTCTCTACATGATCCATTAATTCTTTGATTCTAACCTTAAATCTAGTCCAATTAAGAGGACTTGATTTGAGCTAACTTATGCTCCATATTTTATGCAATGTCATTAGATCTTAAATCATAATTCTAGATTTAATCAATTCAATACTTAATTCTTAATCAAGTTTAGCATCAACATGGTTTAGATTTTGAAATAATTTCTCATATAAATTTTTACATTAAATCATAAAATCTTTTTAGATCATATCTAAGTTTTCATAATTTTAAATCAAAATAATTTTGATTATGAGGATTAGATGTAACTACCTTTTCATGCAACGTACATCACATATAACAAATCCTTGAATTTCAAGATCTAAGATTTTGCAAGAAAGTAAGTTTTTTTTTCACTTTCTTCTTCATGGGACCTCACAGTGGTACCTCTACATGCTATGAAAAGCACCCCATTGAATAGGAGGAGAGAGTCATGTAACCCTACTTGCTCTTATAACCGAACAGTCTGGTGATTATCTAATCCGAGTATTTTACTATTCAGATAATCTAATCTAATATATAAAAAATCAGATCTAAAATAAAATATATTTAGATCTAATATAAATAATAAATAATTAAATATAATAGCATATAATTAGATCTAAAATCATATTAAATCATATCATAAAGAATAAGATTTTGATACCAATTGAAGAAAAAGTAGGACAGCACTATACATGCAATTTTAAAATTTTACACAGCGGATCTATTAAATTAATGATTTAATCTAATTTACATGCATAAGATCTAATCTAAACTACCATATCAAGATCTATAATATGATTTAATATGTACTTTAAGATCTAAAAATAAAACTGTATCGATCTAATCGATGCTGCAATCTAGATCTAATCGTTAGATCTATTAGAAACAATCAAATAAGTTCAGAAACCATTACCGAACTGTAAGCTGATGATATCTACTGATCCAACACATGGATAGGTGCTCCTTCAAGATGCTCGCAGCTACACAAAGTCATCCGACCTCTATAGATCGTCCATACAAAGACCGGCGTAGATCAGGCTCCTTAGAAGTGCTAGTTTGTAAGGATCTTTAAGGCTGATTTCTCTCTTCTTCTTCAAAACTCTTGGACACTCCAAAGGAAGAGATGATTTGAAGGAGGAAGAGGAGAGAATAGAGATCTCTGGAGAAAAATTAAACCCAACAAGGGATTCAAGATTGGGCATCCACTATTGGAGACCCCTTTTTATAACAATAGGCTAGGGTTTTGGGTCAAAGGGGAGGGCGCCAAAGTCTCCATGCCAACCACCAATTTTGGCATCCAAAAATTTTTAAAAATTGGTGTTGGCATGAGGAAGGAATCAAGAGTCTCTCATGCCCAAAAACTCTTCAAAAGATTTAAGGAAAAAATCCCTAGGCACCACCCTTCTTTTCAAGTTTGAAAAATCTCTTTCCTTCTTATCTCTTTATCTCTAATTCAGATCGCATTCAAATTAGGCAGGAGATAAGATCATGACTCATCATGCTTTGTTGCCCACTCTCATTGAGCCCTCTCTCATTATGCTAAAAATCTCAATCCAAATCCAATTTGGCATTGAGAATAGGTGGATGGGTCCAAGGTGGCGCAAGGATAAGAGATAGAGTCCCTGCTTCATTTCCAAATTAATTCTAAAATAAATCAAATCTGAATTGAACCCAATGATAAAAATGAACCTAATCAAATTAGAAGTCTAATTATTTTAATAAATTTCTAACTCAATTAAGAATTAGCTAAGCTCAAGTTCTGATCAAATCAGGATTAAATTTTTCTTGCAATTAGACTTGATCAAATCAAATCCGATCTAAGTCAAACTGAATCCAGTTCAATTAGACTTGGTTTAAAACTCTTTGCTCAATCAAATTGAGTCAATTAGCAATCTAATTACTAATTAATTTTTATTAATAGTAGAATTTCAGTCTAGTGAGATCTCCTCCAGAGTTCCAGTCCCAGTGGGACTCCTCATCAGAGTCACTATCCAATTGGACTCTTCAGCTATCAGATCTAATCGAATCTTCTAGTGTGTAACCCCATTGGTTTGAATCTAAGTCAGTAGTATAGGAATAACTTTCTATACTAATCGATATAACCATCTAGCAATGGGACCCGACGTCCAGACTATGACAACCAACAACCAACTCATATGGATCCGACAACCAACTCATATGGTACACAACGATTTATACTTGATATTGCTATCATCCTATTAAAAGCATATCATTTGATCGTGAATACTTTTAAGGACTAAATGACCAATCCTCCTTCGTCGATTAAATATAGTCCTAAGGACTTCATCACAACACAGGAGTTCAAATAAGATGGATAAATTATGATGAAAAGCCAAATAACTTTATTAATAAAATTCATATATATTTACAATTATGAGCCCAATCATCAACAGGTTGACGATTGACTTTGAAACATATTGTTCAATAAATATTGCTAAAGGTTTGTATTTGATACAAATAAACTTATCATTAAATACTTCAATTTTAGATTTTTGAGTATTGGATACTGCCTGTGGTTCACACCTTTATAAATAATTACAAGGTCTGCAGGACATAAGGAGTCTGAATGAAGGTGACTTCATGGTGTTCGACACTAGTGGAGAGTCCATCCAGGCCGAAGCCATAGGAATCAAGCTATTGAAGTTATCTTCGGATAAAATTTTGGAATTGAAAGACTATTATTATGTCCCTAATATTGTTAGAAATATTATTTTTGTACCTACGTTACTGGAACAAGATTTTGAAACATGAGGAAAAGGCAATAGTTGCTCTGTTTATTTTTTTAATGAATGTTATGGAAATATTTTTATTGATAATGGTCTTTTATTCTTGTTACTTAATGATAATGTTTTTCATGTTATTCAAATAAAGAAAAGAAAGAGAGAAGATATGAATGTCATATACCTCTGGCACTGCCAACTTGGTCATATCAATGAGTTAAAGATTAATAAGTGATACAAAAAAAAATTTTTGATCCTTATGATTTTGAATCATATGGAATTTGTGAATCTTATCTCATTGGTAAGATGACCAAGACTTCATTTACTGGATATGGAGATAGGATGAGTGACATTTTGGGCCTAATATATACTGATATTTATGGTCAAATATGGACTCAAGCTAGAGGTTGATACTCCTATTTCATCATATTTACTGATAATTTATCTAGATTTAGATATATGTATTTAATAAATATAAATCTAAAGCCTTTGATAAGTTTAAGGAGTACCAAAGAATAGTTGAGAAATAAACTGGTAAGAGTGTTAAGACTCTTCGATCGGATTGAGAAGATGAATACTTAACTAGTAAATTTCTTGATCATTTTAAAAAATAAAATTCTCTCTCAATAGACTCTTCCCTGCACTCTACAATTAAATGGTATTACAGAAAAGAGGAACCGCACCTTATTAGATATGGTGCGATCCATGATGTGCTTCACAAATCTTTCAATCTCTTTCTAGAGTCATGCCCTAGAGACTGCCGCACATATTTTAAATAGGATACCTAATAAATCTATCCTTAGTACTCTATATGAGATATGGAGAGGTAGGAAGCCTAATCTTAAGTATCTTAAGATTTGGGGCTGTCCTGCTTATGTCAGAAATACAGATTTGTAAGTTATTCTAAGGAGAGTATTAGATACTACTTCTACCATCCTACTCAACAAAAGATATTTGTTAGTAGGCATGCCACTTTCTTAGAGAAAGAGTTCATTCAAGGAGGGGGTAGTGGGAGGATAGTTGAACTTGAGGAAGTTTGAGACCTACAGTCTATGCAGAAGCAATATGTGGAGAGTCTACAAGTTGATCCTCAACTTGATGTGCCCATTATTGAGGCATTGCTATTAGAAAATTGGATAGGATGCATGTATGGATTTAAAACTTTCAATCGCAGTGAAAAATAATCAAGTTAGACCCTTTAACCCATATGCATTAGATCTCATCTAATCCTACCAAGCCTAAGAGTAAAGACATGTATATAATCTGAAAAATGAAATAAGAATGAGATCAAATCTTAATACCTTTATGTGTGTAGAAATTCACCACTACCAATGATCTCAGGTTCGAAGGTCTTTGAGCCACATACTTGTCCGATCTCTACAGGTATCCACTAGGATCATCCTTAAATCTTTCTTCTCATGTTAGATCCTTCTTCTCTAAGAAAGATCTATGCCTCTTTAAACCTTGATCAGTAAATGATCTGGACTACAACTTCAACCTTTGAACTACAGCCTCCTCCTCATTTCTTGCTATAGAAGAGCAACTCCTCAACCTTGGCATGTAGAAAGATGGGACACCCAACTTTTGGGCATTGGAAGAGGAGAGAGAGAGGTGTGGTGTGGAGAGGAGAGAGAGAGAGATCTATTTTTCTAATCAAAAACAACTAACTCATAAAACCCTAGGAGACTTTCTCTTTATATAGGCCCTTCTTTGATCCAAATCAGGAACCAATTAACTTAAAAAGGCACATCCTTATCTCATAAAGATTTTTACCTTTTAATTTGATTTTTTTCTCATTGAAACTAGACTTAATTGATAGGACATCAGCCCTTTTTGGTAAGTATATAGGATGCCCAGTCAGATAAGACAATCTGAGTGGGTGCCCTATGGAATATAGGGCAGGTAGATGGGGTGCCAACACTTGACACCCCTTAGGGTTCTTGCACAAAGAGGGCGTGCCCCCTCTCTCTCCTTTTACCCCATCCATAAGAGGGGCAGGCCCTCTTACATTATCCAAGGGATTGGCGCCCTTTGGTCCTGCCAAAAATGGAGGAAGGTGCCACCCTTCTTCCAATAATTCCACACACACTATGAGGAGATAATGAAGAGATAATTTAGCCAACTCATTGACTTAATCTAATCCTCTTGGGCTCACAATTAGATGCCCAACTAAATCCAAATAGATTTATGTTAGGTTCAAGGCTATGGATTTGATCCAATCGAAGTTTCGAGAAGAATTAGATTTAACCATGTGCTAGCATGGTTCTCTTAAACCCAATAAGATTTCAATAAACCCTAATCCAGTTAGAACTTCATAAGCCCAATTGATAATTTAAGATTAAATTCCTTAATGTGTGGCCCATAGGTTCTATTCTATCTAATAGTGAGATATATTATGATCTCCATCATAATATCATCGAAACTCTTTTTAATGGGTTGGAATATTTTCAATTCTATCCTTCGAGGGTCATCGATCATCAAGACGTCGTCTGATGAGTCCCACAATCCATCAGTGATACCTAATAGTATATAGTGGCAATCTAGTATAATGAAAGTATGAATCCCTAGGTGTAGTTATCGTATGATTCAATCATTCTATCATGAGTCTCGACTTGATGGAGGTCATAGAGAACTCGTCAGACCTCATTATCAGTCATATGCTAGATTGGCTCAACTCGAGTTTGTTTGTGAATCTTGTGAAAAGTTTTTTCCAATATTCACACTTGCTTTGGTCAAAGACTTTCTGAACTCAGTCTCGTGAATCACATAGGACTTTTTTTTTCTACTAAGGTCGATAGATTCCATCTAGATGCATCCTACTCCAAACAGCGAACCTGAACCTACTGAAGCCAACATACATAGCAAGGATCTAAATGGCTAGGGACCAAGAAAATGTGTAGTCAAACTCAGTAGCCTCATTGTGAATAGCCAATGACACCACAGGTCAAAGGACCACTCACACCACTGCAACATCGAGAAGACCACTAATGAGTGAGTAGATATTCATGTGGTTTCTCATGTTGGTCACGCTTAGTGTAAGTTGTTCTCTAACAACCACCCACACCCTCATCCCAGTGTCCCTATACTGTAGATTCGAGACTCATTTGCCCATAAGGGAGGTAGACTATGCATCGATCTCGAATAGATTGATCATTATCCTCCGTGATGATTCTTTAATCGAGAGTATTTAAAATTAACCACTAATTAATGTATGTCTCAAATTCTCAATACTTTAAGAATATACAAAAATCATCTTTGTTAATTTTTAAGATAAATCATGGACACATAAACATGACTGGAATAAAAAAATTTATTGATAATAAAATATTACAAGTATAAGATTAAACCCTCAAATTATAAAATGAGTCAGTCAATAATTGGCTTCTAGGGCACAAATCTAATAACAGCCATAACACACATGTCCTCTCTGAAGATCAGGTAGAGTGTGAATATACCACTCAGGTATGAATTTGTCATTGAGAATGATAACTCATCATACATCATTGAGAATGATGATCCCACAATCTATTCGGAAGCAATCATGAGTAGTGACTCTGATAGATAGCTTAAAACCATGAAATCTCAAGTGGACTCCATGTATGCCTGTAGGGTTATGATTGCATAATGGAAGTATGAATTTCATAACTTTCCATAATGAAATCATAATTATCAAACCCTAACTTAAGACCTCCTTGGTGATTAACAATCATATATCTAAATATACATGACATAATGGAAGATATAGAAGAATACCTGCATTGCTAAATCCACAAAAAAACTTTTGACAGAACTTTCACAAGGTGCCCAAGCATTCCCCTCTAATGGTGATCCACGCAGAGACTAGATCAAAACACAAGCTTTTTCAAGATTTTCTTTACTAATTTGGGCAGCACAACACTCCTCTTATGTTTCCTAACACCCTCATCTCTTGGCTTGTCTTTCTCTACCTTTCTTATCTCTTTGTCTTCTTTACTATCTTCCTAAGCCCTTATCCTAAATCAAACTTGCCCTTACTATATTTGGACTTATCCTAACAAGAGAAGGAAGAAAGAAATTGGACAATCTAGAGATGGATGTAAGAAAGAAGAGAGGACTTCTGAATACCAAAACATCAGAGACTCCATGCTATTTATAATTAGCGTGGAGAGCATATCAACTGGTTCCATCCAATCCACACACCCTATATTGATTTTTAGAGGTTTGTCCACGTCCTAAATCAATGAAAAATCATATCTGATAAGAGTCCTTCTGCAGGTGGAACTCTCTTATCAGATACGGTGTTTCATTCCTCTCTCACGCGCACCCAATAAAAGGTGTGATAAGCATCCATCCATTAATCAGATTAATTCTAGATTTTTACACATGGAAACTCTTTCCTTAAATGTTTTAAAATTGAGAGATTATCTAATATAAGTGGTGCCTAAGAGCCTTAAAGTAGAAGGAGTCTTCATGGACTTTTCATCGATGTTTCTAAAGAGTCGCGATGCATAATTTTTAGCACCCTCCTTCTCCACCATAGATCAGCACCATATACCATCCAAGGGCCTATATTGGAGGCACCATCTTCTCTTTAGGCATGGAAATTTTAGAAAAAGGGCTGGCATGCATGTTTGGTTATGAGTCCATAACCACATGGACTCTTTAGTCCATATCTATCCATAACGCCAAGTCAAAGCTAACCCAATCCAATTATCCCAAATCAAATAAGAGAAATTCAATTAGGTACCAACATTTGGCTAACCAAAATCAGACCCAAATAAATCATGAGCTTAATTAACTCAATTCTATCCAATTAAATCAAAATCGAAGCCGATTTGATTCTAAGAGCTAGTGTTTGCAACATGTGCTAGTATGTTAATTCTACAAATTTAATCTAATCCAATTAGATTCTTGATCCATCTCTTTTTGTGTGTGACCCATTGAGTTTCTCATCTAGCTAGCAGTAGGTCCAGGTACAAGTTGATCAAATTTGATTAGAACTTTTTTAATTGATTTAGGTCTGAAACAAGCTAACCTAAGTTTAGCAATTAGAACCCTATCTAATTGGTGATCGAATTAAATTTTAATTTGATCAAACCCATAAGTCAAGATTACCATCTAGCAATATATCATGACTATCTAGAAGATATAAAATTTTATGAAAAAATCAAATATACCCTTCAGTGGTAAGTTACCATGCAATCTAATCCTTCGATCATCCTGCATCCCGAATATGTTTATAAGTATGGAATCATATCAAACTCAATACATATTCTTATTGATTCTTTATCAATCAATGATAACTCTAATGAAGTATTATAATCCCTATCTAACCTTCATTTGCTTTGGCCAAAGTCTTCCAGAGTTTATCAAGAGATAAGAATACATAGGATGTCATCTCTTCTTACTAGTGATCAATTTTTTGTTGATCTACTCACAACCTTCATACATATTCCATCATATTCAGAACACCCCATATATGATTTAATATCATATTTAAGTGTGAACCAAAATATGAATTTATGTGTATAAAATTTATAATGGTCTCATGTCTAAGAACTATTTGCACAACTCCCACTTAGAGAATTATCTTTTGACATATATGTAAGAGTCTATAAGATATTTTCTGTCGGTAGGTCAATTTAGTGAACTCATTCCTTAATGAGCATCCACACCCTTGATTAGTATCCTCATACAAATTTCTTGTGAGATCAGCCACCCTCTCTATCGAGCATACAAAGGATGTGCCAGTCTTTCCGAACATTGATCCCCGACTTAATATTCTTTAAATTAGAAATATTTAAGATTAGGATTTTAAGATTTTAGATCTCACAGGTATGACCCATTCATATCCTCTAAAACTATTACCCTAATCTTTGGGGTTCATCATAATCCTTAATATGAAAAGATGAAACCGAAATGATGAATCAAAAATATCTTATTTTATTTATATGAATTGAAAGAATATATAAATAAGTCCCATCACATCACCCTTGTGATTGGGTTGTAGGGCACTTATTTTTTCAATGCCAACCAAGTTTGGACTTTGGTTGATGTGCCCGAGGGTGTGACCCCAATAGGTTGCAAATGAGTCTTCAAGAAGAAGATTGGAGCAGATGGCTAGGTAGAGACCTATAAGGTCAGGCTAGTGGCAAAAAATTTCAGACAAAGATAAGGTGTTGACTATGAAAAACCTTTTGCCAGTAGCCATACTCAAGTTTATTTGGATTATACTTGCTATAATTGTATATCATGACTATGAGATTTGGCAGATAGATATCAAGACTACTTTCTTGATGAAATCTTGAGAAAGAAGTCTATATAACTCAGCAAGAGGGATCTGTCTCCAGTGGGAGGGCAAATCAAGTATGCAAGCTAAAGAAATCTATTTATGAATTAAAGTAGATATCGAGGAGTTGAAACATCCATTTGTTAGATGTATGTCCTAGAAGCCTATACGGCTGGCATATTGTAATAAGTCTAGGGCTCAATTTGTACTTAATATATTGATTTGATCAATTAAAGGCAATTTATTTTATTTAAGAGTAATATATCTTTGAATCATCCATGGAATTAATATTTCGATATATATTCTCAAAGTGTTGAGAATTAAAGATATGCATAAAATTTTTAAATGCTTTCGATCATAGTATCATCATGAGGATGGTGATCGATCTGGATAGATCGACGCACAGATTACTTCCTTCTGGATAGATGAGTCTATGATCTACAGTGTAGAGATATTGAGTGATTAGTACGGATAGTTGTTAGAGAATAACTAGTACTGAGTGTGACCATATGAGAGATCACTTAGATTTCTAATTAATCATCAATGATTGTCTTGATGCTGTAGTTGTGTGAATGATCCTTTATTTGTGATGGTAGGATTGCTCATAGTGAAGCTGCTGGAGTTTGACTGACACATAAGCATGACCTTATTAAGACCTTGTAGTGGATGTTGGAGATAGTTGGTCCACTATAGAGTAGGGTGCGTATCTAGATAGAATCTATCGATCTTGATAGAGAGAAGTAGTCCCATAGAATTTGAAAGACTAAGTCCGTGAGTCTGTGGCCATAGTAGTATGATTGATGGAAAAAATTTCCATGAGGGTCATAATTGGACTTAAATAATCGAATCTATCGTATGATTGATGATGAGATTTGATGATTTATCCATGACCTACCATCTAGTCAGAACTATCATATCAAGATGATTTATCATATGGACATAAGGTTGTCCTAGCATAATGGGGTTATGCTGCAAGGTTGTCCTAGGATGATGAATGTCCATATTTTACATGATTGAAAGGAATATGCCCTACAAGCCAATCGAAATTTATATTTTGATGGGTTTTCTTGTAATCTTCCAGACATGTATTGACTCTTTAAATAATAAAAGATATTTTCATCATATGCTACATCTTACTTTAGTAATGATTATGATGAACTCTATAAATCAGAAAAATGGGTTTAGGATTATGATGAGATCATACCTATGAGATCTAAAATCTTAAAAATTTTGATTTAAAATATTCTTAGTCATAGGAGCATTGAGTAGGGGATCAATGTTCCGGATAGATTAGCACTTTCTATGTATGCTCGATGGAGAGGGTGGTAGATCTCATATGCCACTTGTGTGAGACACTAATACAAAAAAGTGGATACTAATTAGAGAATGAGTTCACTGAATTGATCTGACTTAAGAATATCTTATGAAATTTACTTACCTGTCAAGAGATATTTCTTATAGTGGAGTTGTGCATGTAATCCTTTGGCCTGAGACTACCATAGAACCTTGTATATATGAATTTATATTTTTTGGTTCATACTCATTCATAACTTAGTCATGTACGGAGTATTCTAGATATGATAAAATATGTATGGAGGTAGTGAATAGGTCAACATGGAATCGATCACCATTGAAGGGCGAATACTTGGGTGCCTGGTGGAGGTTCTGTCGAAATTTGGATTTAGCGCTGTAGGCATTCTTCTATAACTTAATTTAATC